>PVJO010013938.1:0-49908 GCA_004026905.1 Hystrix cristata
TAAAGTGTAGCTACACTTGTTGCAAGTAGGGAGGGGTGGGTGAATGGAAGGGAGGGGAGAGGAAGAGGGGGGAAAACCAAGATGTATCGTGTACAGGTACAAAATAACCATGTTGATTATGATCATTATGTATACAATGTACCAATACATGTTCTTGGTTAAAATAAAAAATTTTAAAAAATAAATAAATAAACAAAACAAACAAACAAAAAAAAGAAGTAAAGGGAAAAGTAATGGCAAACCTTCAGAGATGAGTGCCCAAATTGCAACCCCAAACCCACTTATTTATTGCAAAATGCCAACACTGCAAATAAACCTGAATACTAAGGTTTTAGTTTAGGGAAAAAAAAAAAAACTCATACATCAACATTGTTTATCTTAAAAACAACATGCGTAGCTTAGGTTTGCCACCACTGATACAGAACATGTTCACAGTGTAACAGACACATAATGAGACACAGTGCGACAGGACTAACACTGGGGAAGACCAGGAGATGAGGGAGCTATTTTACAGTCGTTACTGCTAGCTACAGTGTAAGTGCTTAACAAGTATTAATTGGCTAATAGACTTATTCGGTGTAAATTTATCACTATTTCTAAAAAGTATTAATGCTAGAAGCAAACAGACTTTTGTAATGTAGCTCCATGACCTCGAATGTAATTACATGTAAATAAAATTATATTATTTGCACTGTTTAGGACTAAAAATATTTTTCTTCTTTTTTTTTAATGAATTCACATAGTGACACGATTTCTGCACAATATTCACAACTATTTACTGGAAATTTTTGGTTATAAAAAAGTTATTTTGCCTTTTTTCCAAAAAAATGACTGGCGAAACTTTTAGTAGCTTTTAAGATGTTTACAAAAATGTGATTGTGAAATAACTTATTTTAATTTACGTATACCTCAGATACAACCTAAGGGGGTTTTTGTTTTTTAATTTGTACAGTGAAACTTTTAGGCAGCCCTGAATACTTCTCCCTGTTACAGTATTTTAGTTTCTCTTGTGACCACTGTCATCGCCTGGGTTTGTAAGGTGACTAGAGTTAGGGTGCTATCTTCAGTCATGAAAAGAGTTGTCTGTTTGTCCTCTGGACAGAACTAGATGAGTCCACTGGGAGTCAAATAAGAGACGCCGGCCTGATTTACACTGTGCTTTTGACTAAGGGCTTTGGCACAGACTGCCTGGTGTATTTTGTTGCTCTGTACCCATTTAAAACCAAGAATCAAGGTGCTGGGTGAAAACCTTAGAAATAATCATACATTGAAATATGCCTATTTTAATGAGGTGAGTTTTTTTCTTTTTAATCAATTTTTTAAAGTTTCTGCAGGACTGTCACAGTACCTATTTTGATAGATCTGAGATAATGGATCCTTGGATAATGGATTAGGGAAAAATTCATTTCCTGAATGTGAGATGTTTTGGGAAATATCACTGTCATTGTAACTAAATATGTTAGGGCTTAATAACCCTGTCTCAGAGCACCTAGTAGGCTAACTCTTCATGTTGTAAAAGCAGTGCTGATAGGGGAGAATATATTGTCTGCTTTAAAGTTTTGCATGTGTGAACAGATACTACCAAGGTGGAAAGAAAAGAGAAACTCTCTACTTTGATTTGTACCATTTTCTCACCACTTGAATTCTTCCTACTCTTCTTGGTACCCATGAATAATCTCTTTTTATTTAGACAATGACATTTCAAGTTGTTGTATTTGAGACTTTTTTCAGAAAAATTCCCTGTCTTACCAAAAAAACAGAACCAAAAAATTTAAAAAAAAAAATCCCACAACTCATCATGTCTAGAATACTCCTGATTTGCCTTTTGAATGAGTCAGAGCTGACATAATTGAGTAAGAGTAAGCATGTTACAAGTCAGGTAACTTAAAAATTCATAATCGGCCCCTCAAGGTCAGGAATACAGTCAGAGCGTGAGTTTGATTCAGTATTTCCCCTATTGCCTGAGGTACGATCTGCCTGTCTCTGTGCTGTCTTTTAGTCTTCGTAGGTATTTATTATCTTTGCTTGCCTAAACTGGAATGTGGAAGAGGAAGAAAGTTAAGTCTGAAAAGCGTAAAATGCTTCCTCCAGCCTGTCGAAAGCTACCTGTTGATGTTGTTGGGCAGTGGATGGGACCGACGGCATCCTAACCTTGAGTTCTCTTCGCAGTGGGTAAACCTCACAAGTGCAACTACTGTGGACGGAGCTACAAGCAGCGCAGCTCGCTGGAGGAGCACAAGGAGCGCTGCCACAACTATCTCCAGAATGTCGGCATGGAGGCTGCTGGGCAGGTCATGAGTCACCATGGTGGGTAGGAGCAGCATTCTCCACTTTAATTCCCTCCTCTACTGCTTTGGTAGTTTTCGTGGGCTAATAATTCCCTCCCCCTTTAAGTGAAAGTAAAATCTTACTTGGTTTCAAACACTTTTAGATCACGTTAACTTCATATGACATTATCTTCTTAAGCACTTAAAATAAGCTGAGTTTGGGGAAACATTGCAAATAAGCTATATTGACTTTTTATGACCCTCACAAATTATTTCTGACAACATGTGACTTATTGACATAATAATGGCAGCTGGCCATTAATATGCCAAAGGAAGATAATATTTACTCTTCTGTTGCTCTAACCAAATGTTATAGCCAGTTCCATAGAAGTCTCTAGGTTTCTTTTAAAAATGAATTGATTGTTTGTATTATTTCTTCTGTGTAAGTGTTCACTAATATATTTTGAAATTTCTCCCATGTAGTCCATAAATTATGTGGGAAGTTTGTAATTTTGCTTTCTATACATGTCAGGAGTAATCTAGACCAAAATTAGACACCATCTCCCTCCGTAAAGAACACTCTCAAAGCAAAACATCCTGATCTCCGTGATACTGCACACTGTGGCAGGCAGGAAGAAGTTCCAAGGTTTATCAGCTATAATAATTAATTCCTAAAAAGTTATTGGTAGCGCCAGCCTTACAAAAGGAAAGTAATGAATTTAAGTACTTCACATTTGCATTGTCTGTTTTGTCTTACTCATTATATTTTTACAAGGACTGATTTTATTTTTCATCCAAATACACACAAAATCTTAAACTATTAATGTATTTATATTCCTCATGTAAACACAGTGTGACCAGTATTAAATAATATCATTTACTCATTTTTAAAATATATTCATTTATTGAGAGCTGTATTTCAACTCTTAGTAAATTTGGTATTGAAATCTTGTATGACCTGGGCGTGTGAGGGTAGCCAGAGCTTATAAGATGGTGGACTTCGGAGTCCAGTAGACCTGGATGGGCTACATGGAATCTAAGTATGTTGTTCAGGAGAATTAAATGTGGTTGGACATATGATAAGTATCTCCCAAACAGGGCTTTTCACTGTTGTATTTCAGCACATTCAATACTAAGAAATAATAACTATACCATCCCCTGTAAAGTTGTAACTTCTCAGTGTTAGCATTAGACGTTTCACGTCCCCATTTAGCACCGTTTCAGGGACATCACTGGTTCGAAGGGCGGCTTGAGGCAGGGAGCTGATTAGGTGCATGTGAAAGCTTCCCAGAGACAATTTCTATCCTCACTAGCCATTTTTCCAAGTCCTGGATTCCATCTGCAGTCCTGACGTTTGATTAGAATGCACGTACAAACCGTGCTGATTATTTTTCCACTTAGTTATTTATGGAAATCTATATAGCATACATACCTGAAGAAACAGTCTCTCCTAAAGGACTTATATTGTCTAGGGGAGGAAGGTACAAATAAATAATTAGAATCACCATTCTCTCGGCAAATCGATCTGATATAGAATTAGTTTTGACAAAAAACAACAAAAAGTGTGTTGTGGAGAAAGAAATGGACGTGTATTTTAAACCGCTGGGGCTTCACCCTCACCCCCTTTCTCAGATGGTGCATCCCTTTCCAGGCATCTGCCCTTTCTGGGGGGCACTGAAGCTGAAACAGGGGACAAGTGCAATAGAGACGGGACACAGGAGGGAGCACAGAGCAAAGCCAGGAGGACTGGAGCATGAGGGTAGATTCTGATACCCTTCATAGACTTGAGTGTTTGTTCTTAAAATACTGCATGTTGTTTTAACCACAGTGACCAGAGTATTAATGTCATTTCATACTGCACATTTCTAGATCGGTTGTAGTAAAAATTTGAGATTATCTTCCATCTCCTTTTCTTTTCATTAACATGTTTAATAGGAATTGGCGAACGCCCTAAGAGAGAAAGCAGTGGGAAAATGCTGCCAGATTTCATCTTCAATCTGGTCTCCTACACAGAGCCCGGCAGTGTCTCCTTTAAAACATAACCACAGTGACGTTCGGATTTTCCCCTCCCTGCCACATTCTATATCTTCTCTATTTCTTTGCTTTGCTTTTAGTGTTAGGAGTGAGGGTTGCCATCAGTGTGGCGGAGGAATTTTTCTTCGAACCTGACATAATTGTGTTTCCTAGCTTCTGTTCCAAAACATGTTTGTCCCCATATTGCCTTTTCTGCCAAGGAAGTATCTGAAGGAAAAAAGGGCATGCTTGTACTTCACTCAGAAAACATTTATCAAAGCCTTCCTATTTGCCAAATTCTGCCGAACATTTTGGGGATATAAAGATAAATAGACACAATTTCTTTCATGCATTTATATTGTGGTAGGAAATCCATTTTCAAAGTAATAAAATAAAATGAAACTGAATTTGCAAGAAAGACATGTCCTCAATTCTCCAAGAGTGCAGGTGTAGGGCTAACCTAATGGAGAAGTCAAGGAAAACGTCTTACATGCAACAGTGTTTGATCTGAGCATGAAAAATGAGTACGAGTTGCATGTATCTGACAGGATGCAGAGACTGTGTTCTCCATACACAGAAGAGGCTTGCAGGTATAAAAGACTATTAACAGATTCCTTGACACTGCACGCCATTGGAGTCAAAGGGATGGTAGGCAGTCTGACTAAAGGGGGTTGTGATGCAAAAGCTGAGCTTTTTATGCAAATCCAGTGTTGTAGTTTCATCTCCCCGACAATCAAATTTATGCCTTCTAAAGAGAAACATCAACAATGTAGAATATAGGGGTAGTGTCTGCCCGGGGCAGAGGGTGGGTATGAGCAGAAGCTGGAAGTGATAAGGCTGAGGAAAAGATGAAAAGACAATCACAGAGTGAGAGAACAAGTTGAAACACTAAAGACATATTTTGGAAGTGGCAAAAAGTTTTTAAATGTTGACTGAGTTTGAGGAAGAGGGAGGAATTTCATGACTTTTAGTTTTGGAAATAAAGACAACAATGAAATGATTTTATGGCAGATCACCTTATTTGAATGTTATCTTTATGCTCATTTTTCAACTCTATTCAGCTTGAAGAAAAAGCTTAAAAAAAAAAAAAAGCAAACTTCCTTTTAAAAAAAAAAAAAAAAGCAAACTTCGTTAACTACCTTTTCTTCCTTGCCTGAAGGAAAAATGTAAGTGTGAGCCAGAAAGATGGCCAACTTCAAAGCTACTAGATATTCTTAGGTTTATTGTTTCAATAATTTGGGAAAGAGAGACGTTCTTAGCCATTTAGGTACAATTGGGAATCTGCAAACTGTCTAGGTAGCTTTTCTCACTTATTTCCGTTGGGTAACATTGCTGTCTTCATTAAACCGGACAATAACCATCCATTATCTATCCTATTTTTTCTCATGCTATAAAAGATAACAGAGACAGCAGATCAAATAAAATGCAACTTCTAAGGATATTTATAAGTACTCTTGGGGCACAGAGGCACATTCAACATGCTAAATCAGTCTGGATGTCCAAGAGGAATTTCCAGGGAAAGTTATGTTTGAGCTGAGTTTTGAAAGGTAAAAATAGAAAGTTACTAAGTGGAGAAGGGTGTTTTATTCAGAGAGCATAGGACATGTAAAAAAATGGCAGTCTAAAAGAGGATGGAGGGTTAAGAATCTATAAGTGGCTTTATACAATTGGGGCCCAGTTTGTCAGGACAAGAGGTGATAAGGCTATAGAAAAAAATTCTGGACAGAAGATCAAGGGCCTATTGTGTTTGGCAAAGAATTTTGTACTTTATACTGAAAGCAGGATTACATTTACATTTTATTAGTAAAAATGTGGGAGAGGGATTCAGAAACAAGTAGACCAGTTAGGAAATTGTTACAGTGGTCACAGTGGGCCTAGTAGCCTGGAATATATAGAAAGGTTAGGTAACTGAGTGGATCTACATATATAGACTCTAAATCACTTGATACCTCCATATGTGCTTGTGAGGAGATGTGGTAGCGGGGCAAGGTAGGAAACTAAATGGGAAGAAATCTAGGATTTGCCACATGTACCTAGCATGCATGATAGAGTTCCTACCTAGTAGTGTATTCATTGAGGTGGGCATTATGAAAATACAAAAAAAAAAAAAAAAAACTGGGGGTGGAAAAGGGAAATTCCCATTTCAAGCACATCTTTGATGTGCCTATAAGATAGCCAAGTAAAACTATAGAACAAATTTGATTATACAGATCTTGAGCTCCTGAGAGATGTTTGGATAGGAAATGACTATGTCCTGTGTTCTAGTCTTCATTTCATAGATAGTAGCCTGAAGTAATTGGTTTTAATAAAATGCCTTAGTCCACTTGGAGTTGCTTTAACAAAATACCTGAGGCTGGGAACTTTGTAAGTGAAAGGTTCATTTTGACTAATGATTTTAGAGGTCATGGAGCTGGCTTCCAGTAAGGGCCTCATGGCAGATAGTGTCACGTGATAGAATCATGTGCAAGAGAGAGGTCACATGGTAAGAGAAGAAGAGAACAAAGAGGGATTTGGCCTGCTCTTTTATAATAGCCTGCACTCCTGGGAAGAATCCACTGACCTAACCCACTCAGGGAGGCCAGTAGCAATCTCTCAGTAAGGGTTATCTAATCACCTACAAGGGCCCCCTTCCTTTCAGTACCATTACTAGAGACCAGGCTTCCGGTGCATGAGTCTTTGGGGGAACACATCGTATCTAAACCATAGTATAAGGTGATATAGGCAAATGTGGAGTGAGACACCCAAAAGTCCAGTAGCACGCCAGGAGGGGAAAACAAAAACCATGAAGATGCTATGAGAGAGAGCACAGTAGGACTATGGAGAGAGTGATTTAATAGAAGCCAAAGCAAGTATCAACACTGCCAAATCCTTTTGAGAAAGATAACTCGGGATAACTGAAAAGTTTGTTGTTGTTTTTTAATTTACATTTATCAACATGGAGAAAATTTGTGACAAGATCAAAGAAAACTGTTTTTTGCCTGCCTGACTTCCCTAACCCAATCTAGATCCCTCAGTCTGTCTGTACATGGAATTTGAATTTGGAGTGGACTGTTTGGTTAAGAAAACAACGCTATGACGGGAATATTCTTATGGTTCTCTGTGATTTATCACTGTGAGGAAATAATACAAGGAGAAGTATCTTTTACTCTGGTTATAACTTCAGAAAAGGTCAAAGATGATGTTTGGTCATAAAGTATGCTCAAAGAAGAGACATTAGCATGTTGGTATATTTTAAACCTGGATAAATATCTTAGCATGTGATTAATGCGATTGAGATGGTATCTACATTTGTTTCACATTTTAAAAAATACATACTCAGAAACATTTTGTTCAGTTGCACCCAAATTCATGAAAGCAAAAAATTCAGATTACATAATTGGGGGGAAATGCAAGACAGACCTTACACATATTTTAAGCTGGTTTGTAGGATATCAGTTTTCAGAACTAATCGATAAAGAATAGTATTTCAGAGCAGTTAAGAGCCCGGACTCTGGAGCTACACCTCTTAGTAGTAATGTTCTCTACTAACTAGATGTAACACTGAGTAAATTACTTAAAATCTCTGGGTCGTTTGTTTCCCTATATATAAAATGTAGTTAGTAGTAGTACCTGTTTCATGGGGTTGTTGAAAGGATTAAATGAATTATTAAACACAAAGCCTTGAAATAGAACGTAGCATCTGCTATGTATCAGTTATTGTGAATATGGTAGAGAAAAAGAATCCGTTTTAAGTGGCTGTAAAACAGTATTTAGTCCAGAGCTCTGCCAGAGTCACTATTTTCAATTCACAGAAGCTTCGTTGAACTTGGGGCAAATCATCTGAATTGAGGTGGATGTGGTGTGCGACAGTTCCCACACTCGGGCTTCATTTTGAGTATTAAATATGTGCAAATACGAAAATTCAGGGTGAGATTTAGAGCAGAACTGCCGAGTGTTAGACTACTCATTTCAGAACTAATTAGCATATTCAATTTTGGGGGCAAACCCTGTTAACTAGTTCTGCTAAAAGCAAAATTTACAGCGACCAAATTTCTTCCTTTTTCTTGCCAAATTCTTCCTTTTTGGACTTAGGACTCTAATGTATTTTCATCTTCAGTTCACATATAGATCACTTCATAGTTTTATAGCTATTTCTTAGTAATATAGTAAGCACTATAAATCTACTACCCAAAGCAAAAGATAAAAGTTTGTCCCTAGCCTGTATGTCATTATTTGGTTCCCAACCACATCACTACCGCCATTCTGTTCCTCTGGTTGCCTTTATCTGAATACTGTAGTCATCCTTGAATTTTCTTTTAATTTGGTCATTTCATTTTCTTTCAAATAATTTTTTTTAGTTGTTAGAAGATTATATAATGTCTTGGGATGTATATTTTCCATTGGACAATATGAAGAATATCAGCAGAGACTGATGCATTTGTTTCTCAGTCTCATCTTGGAATATATTATTTTTTTCCGCATTAACATCCAGTCATTGTAGAATTCTGTGCTATTTATTCACCGCCGGAGGTTCTCTCTTTCTGTCTTTTGGACCCCTGACCTCATGCACGCTAGGCACTTACTGTCCCACTGGGCCACCTCCCCAGCTTCTGGATCATCTATTAGATGTAAAGATGAACTTTTTCTAACCCATCCACTAGGTTAACCAAAACACAGACTGAATGTTCATTTCTTTAAGCATGTCCAAATTAAGAAAACTGCTTTGCGGATATTTTTTATTTCTTCAAAATCGTAACCTCTGTTGGTTATTAAATAGGTCATCTGAGTTGTGTACTCAGTTTTCTCCACTTTTGTCTTTGCTGTTTTATTCCTGGAGATGGCCTGCAAGACCCTCCTAAATGAGAATGCCTTGTGTTTCACACAGTGGGACTGTCTTGTAACAATGAAAGAATTGAAATAAGTCATTTTAAAATGCATGCTGAGCAAGTAAAGAGAGCCTAAGATAAGAAACCTTTTCTATGAACATGACTTTTAATCAAAATCTGACCTGTCAGAGATGTTGCCTATTCATAAACATCCTTGGACAGTATTTCTACTCAAAACAACTTTTGTAAGGTCCTGGTCTACACTATAAATGTCAATATATAACGTTAATATCTAAGAACATATTCGTCCATAGAAACTTAGACAAATGGGATGAATAGACAGCCGCATTGGAGAGTTTGTGTCAAATGAATTAGAGCAGTAGTTTAGTCAGCCAGTGTGCCAATTTGGAAATGGAGTCTTTTATCCTCCTGAAGAGCTCTTTTTAAAATAAATCACTGTTATAAAGTTGTCACAGTTTACTATGCATAGACATGTTCAGAATTGGGTCTCCTTATGAAGCTTGCCTTGCGCAGGTATTTAAACCGTTGCCAATAAGGCCAACAGTTCATCAAATAGAAAATCTGTTGTAGGAAAATACATAGGGAAGAAAATGGTCAAATATTGTGCCGTTATTCTGAGTGTCTTAAGTTTTTCTCTAACAAGTGACTTACTTAGGTTGTTTTAGAAAAACAAACTCCAAAACCCTTGGAAAATAGTACAGTCTTAAAGTATTATTGATTTTAATTGATGTTAAAAACAGAGGAATAAAATGAGAAGCCAGATGAACATGCTTGCCACCAATAGTGGGAACAATTTGTCACTGATCCTAGAGTCACTTAAAACCAAATCCCAAGTGTGTGTGTGTGTGTGTGTGTGTGTGTGTGTGTGTGCGCGTGCGCATGCGCGCACGTGTGTGTAAAATTAAAGGGTATTTTTTCGCAGTAGAAGTAATTCTTGCTACTTACTTTTATTCACGCTAACTAGCTTGTGTTTTTATAACACATACTGAGATGGCAGATCCATCTCTGTATCTTTCAAAATGTTGAAGAAATTATCAGAGTGCCTTTCTATATGGTTTTATATAGTACCTCCTATGGAAGATTGTAAGGAACAAGAGCCTATTATGGACAACAATATTTCTCTGGTGCCTTTTGAGAGACCTGCTGTCATAGAGAAGCTCACGGGGAATATGGGAAAACGTAAAAGCTCCACTCCACAAAAGTTTGTGGGTAAGCAGCACAGATGCTTTTGTTTCTTTACCAAGTGACTGTAATTGGAAAAATGCGAGTTCTTATGTATTAGAAATATATGTGTGGTGTATTTCAGATAATGAAGAAAATGTTCATCTCTTTTCTACTCTGACATTCCTGTGTATTACCCTTAAGAGCACACACCCTTAGGCATGAGTACAAGAAAGAAATAAAGGGAAGGCTTATAGTAGTAAGTCATCATCTCAAAATGTAATGATATTAAAAATAGGATGTAAAAAACTATCCAAAAATAATTATACATAATAAAGCGAATGAATGGTCTATCCCAGTGATGGCGAACCTTTTAGAGCTTTCAGGGATAACAAAGAGCCCACTGCAGCACACGTACCAAAGGTTCGCCCCCACTGGTCTAGCTTATTGGCCAGTTTTATGTTTTTAATTTTCATTAGTATCAGGCTTTTTACTGTTTTCTCCATATGATATTAATTCTTCTACTATTTCATTTAGCATTGAGATATTTTAATTTGTTTCCAAATTCTGTATTAGAAAAATTCAAGATGTCTCATATATGGATCTATAGTTTCTATTTTCAGCTTTGTATTCCAAGCTATGATAACAGAAAAGATCAGATATCATATATTTAGACTCTATTTTTTCATTTCCACACTCTTCAGTATTCCTTTATATACCCAGTGTTGGTATTCCTCTCAATGCATTCTGTGAGTCAGAGTATCCCTGAGGATTCAAAAGTCATCCATTTTTCAAAAGAATATATGAATAGTAGAAATTCAATAGAAAGAGTTGGTAAGTAACTGTCATTCACTGTATATGTATCTATTCTTGCAAATTTAATACAGGATAATAATAAAGAATATAAGAACATTAAGACATTCTCACATTCTAATGTCAGGGAGAGCATTGTGGGACATCCTGATTAATTCATTGGAGGAATGTTGCTGGTAACTAACTCTTGGGGATCATAGTTTATGCTAGAGCTGCTCAGGATCCTGAAATTATGTTCAGAGGTCTGCCTTGGTAACTTTTATTACTGTTCCTCTTTTGTTTTCCTTCTTTTTCTAAGGTATTTATGAAAAAGAGGGAGGAAGCCAGTTCATTTATTTTTAAAATTGATTAGTTGTTGTAGGTAACTAAATGCTTATATTTAACTAGATAGTAGTATAATTTGAAAAACAGGAAATTTTTATTATTTTTATGTCTTCTGAATGTATATAGTCTGTTCTTTGAAACATTTTTGTCATGTTTCCTCTGACTTAAAGAAGTTACTCTCAATTTGATTTTTTTACATTCCCTGGAAAAAAACAGACAGACTTTTAGAAAATTACAGTATGGTTCTAAAATAACAAAATTTGATTTTTTTTAAGAATTTGAGCATTTTTTTTCTTTATTTAGACTCTATCCTGGTAATGTATAACAAATAATAGCTACAATAACTGTTCCTGTGATTGCTCTTAAAATGAAAATGTTCATCATTCCACACTTCCCGTAAATTCTTGCTCAGCATATCCCTCAGCTGAACAACCCTTCTTGGACTTTATCAAGCTCTCCAGGCCAGTGAGCTCTGAACTTTATGCGTGTCTGCTTGTCTATTTCTCCCTTCTTTGTCCAGTTTAAATTTCATGGTTTATCACTTTTACCACTGGTGTGCTGACCTTCTTGACTCCCTTGCCTTGTTTTCCTTTCATTTTCTCCTGAGGAAACCTTACTCTCTCATGGAGCTAACTACACGTCTTTTCCATATTTACATCACACCTGCTAGTACTTTTGGAGAAAATTCCAGAGTCTTATACACCAGTGTCACTACAGATAACTGAGTAGCTCATTTTAAATATCTGCTGGCCCATCCATACTTTGTGACATTTCCTCTCATATACCCCTGAACAGTCTTGTCCCCTATTCTGCATCATGGCCATTTTCAGCCTTTTTCTGTTCTCTGAAAACTTGCTATCTCACACCTGGATGATTTTATGCCTGCATTTGTAGGTAATAAAGTGAGTTGAAATGATTTCAGTTTAATATCACCAACCCTACCAAATTAAGTACATCTACATGATACTTTTTATTTCTTTATTTCAGTGAAAGTGGTATACATATTTCTGATTAGAGTCAAGTCCCCCTTTTGTACTCTGGAATTCTCCTATCCTGGTTACCTGAATGCCTCACACTGTATTTTTTCCTCATCCTTATTTGCCTATCAGCATTAATGTGGTAAAGTCTTAGGATTGGAAAAAAGAAGAAAAAGGAAAAAACTTTGTTCAAACCGAAGCATCTTCCAGGTACAACTTTCTTCTTCTCTCTAAAGTTGAAATTGTTTCATTTTCTGTACTTACTTTCAATGATCTTTTTTTCTTTTTGTTCATTTCCTAGTCCGGGCAACCTGGCATGCTTCTCCGTCCTGCACTAAAAGTATTCTCATGGACGCCGCAACTTGCTCCCGCAGTGCCAGTTCCAGGGGCTCCTCTTTAGCCTGTATCTTACTCAACTTCTGTGGAATGTTGGCCACTACTGGGTACTGTGTTCCTTGTGGAACACACTCCTTCCTTAGTTCCTATGACACTGATCTCCTCTGCATTGATTTCCTCAGCTTCTTCGCCTGCTCCTTCTCATTCTTCTTATGGATCTACCCTTTTCAGCTATGTAGATGACCCCCATTCATATGCCCAAATATTTTAATATTATAAATCAAGCTGAAAAACATATATTCTACCCGCTTAACTTTTGAAGACTAAGTTCAAATAAATACAGAATTCTTAGACCACCAGGCCTTTGCTGTATGAACAGAACCAACCCTGACCTAGAGCCAGGTCCCATCCTAGACCCATTCTTATTTCTGCTTATTACTTTAAAAAGTGCCTCATATACACGTGTGAACACTCATGCCTGCACCTCCAGGTTCTTTTTACGTTGCACCCCACACACAGCAGATAAAGAACAGTGCCGCGGCTATGCATGTAGCACCAGTGGTACTCAGGAGACCCCTTAAAGAGGACCATACAAACCCAGGAAGCATACTCAGACCTGGGATCTGATCACCCAGCCTGTGATCTGTGCAGTGTGCCAGATGGACACATTCCTTCGGCCTCACACACTTCTTACTCCACAAGGAACAAGGCCCATGACTTTCTGAACATGATGCCAAGTGCAAGAATCTCACTTGGCTGCTTTGTCTTTGGTTTAGCATAAAAACTGTTTCCAGGTTCTATTCTGACCCTCCTTTTACATGGTTTACCTACTTCTGAGTGACGGCATCCACTCTCGTGCTTCAGAAGTTGCCTTGTGTCAACTGGTGACTCTCATATCTACATCTCAAACCCGGATCTCTCTCCTAAGTTTGATACTGTATCTAAGTACTTTCTGGACGTGACTGTTACTCATAGTGCTCCTCAAACTGAATTTATCATCTTTTCTATCTCACTGTCATCCACTAAGTTTCCCAGGCCAGAAAACTGGGCTTCGTGCTTGTTTCTCATTCTTATTGTCTACGTCTAGATAAGAATCAAGCCCAAACCACTATGTTTTCTACATTTTTCTCCATTCCCATGACTGTTACCCGTTTCTTCTGACCAAGGTCAGGTCACCATGAATAGTACAGCAGCTTCTTAATCCTCTTATTAAATGTATATCTAATCAGGCCACTTCCCTGTTTAACACCTTCAATTCCTGTTGCTCTCAGGATAAAATTCAGTTCCTTTTGCTGTTGAATGAGCCCCGTTATCTGACTCATCAGTCTCATCTGTCTCCATGCTCAGCCATGCTGAAATACAAGCAACTTCTTATTTGTAAGCCATGTCCTTCTGCATCCGAGCTTTCCTGCCTGCAGCTCCACCGTCACATTCTTCCTTCAAGGAGTCTCCCTCTACTTCCCTAGTATAAGATAAACATTCCTAATTGACCCCATAGCCCACATCAAGCTGTATTACAAGCGATCCTTATATTGCTGCAATCCCCTCTAAACTCTAAGGTCTTTGAGACTATGGATCACATTTATCTATCTTAACTTTGAAACTTGTGCATGGTAGTATCTTAATTGGATGCCACGAATAATTTCTCATCATTTTTATTTTCAATTGTTTATTCCAGTCATTACCCTCATCTGTCTTTGTAGCAATGTGAATTGAAATAATACAAAGTACCAGAGTGTACTTTCCCTGAGTGTAGTTCTGTGGATCCCCATTTCCTATTAACCAGTTAGGCTTCTGGCCACAACAACCTGTCAGGGAGGTTCTCCGAGTCTCAGCAGAATTGAAGCCTCAAATACTTGACCTGGACAATCTGATGTGTACCACATTATACGGAAAAATGGAAATGATGTTAACTTTCTACCTTTTATATCTTTAATCAAATTGTAATTTTATATTTTTTTTCCTTTTTCTTTTCTCACCCTCTTTCTTTCAGGGGAAAAGCTCATGCGCTTCAGTTACCCAGATATTCACTTTGACATGAACTTAACGTATGAGAAGGAGGCTGAGCTGATGCAGTCTCACATGATGGACCAAGCCATCAACAATGCAATCACCTACCTTGGAGCCGAGGCCCTTCACCCGCTGATGCAGCACCCGCCAAGCACAATCGCTGAGGTGGCCCCAGTGATAAGCTCAGCTTATTCTCAGGTCTATCATCCAAATAGGATAGAAAGACCCATCAGCAGGGAAACCTCTGATAGTCATGAGAACAACATGGATGGCCCCATCTCTCTCATCAGACCAAAGAGTCGACCCCAGGAAAGAGAAGCCTCTCCCAGCAATAGCTGCCTGGATTCTACTGACTCAGAAAGCAGCCATGATGACCACCAGTCCTACCAAGGAAACCCTGCCTTAAATCCCAAGAGGAAACAAAGCCCAGCTTACATGAAGGAGGATGTCAAGGCCTTGGATACCACCAAGGCTCCCAAGGGCTCTCTGAAAGACATCTATAAGGTTTTCAATGGAGAAGGAGAACAGATAAGGGCCTTCAAGTGTGAACACTGCCGAGTCCTTTTCCTAGACCATGTCATGTACACCATTCACATGGGTTGCCATGGCTACCGGGACCCACTGGAATGCAACATCTGTGGCTACAGAAGCCAGGACCGTTACGAGTTTTCATCACACATTGTTCGAGGGGAGCACACATTCCACTAGGCCTTTTCATTCCAAAGGGGACCCCATGAAGTAAAAAACTGCACATGAAGAAATACTGCACTTACAATCCCCCCTTCCCTCAGATGTTGGCATACCATTTTTTAAAAATATTATTACTGTCAATTCTTATTTTGTGGACACAGTGTCATTTGCTCTACCTAATTACAGTAAAGAAGAAACAGAAGAGAGAAGGGGTGGGGCTGTTGCTTCCTGATAACTTGGCTTGTTTATTTTGTGAGAATTTAAAGCAGTTTATTTCTGCCACACAGATCTAAAGCATATCAGGCTTTGAAAAATCAGTCTGATTCTTATAGATTCACCTCAGATATTCTAATTTGCCATTGATGTTCAGGATTATGATTGAAGGCAGGAAGGTTTAGAGTTCTCTTGGTAGGATTTTTGGCAATTTAAAAATGGTGTAAGTAATTTTACTCTTCAAAGAAGAACTTGCTTCAAAATGTAAACCGATTTTTTGTTCTTAGAGATCATGGAACACAAAACACATTGTAATTTTCAATGAAAACTCCTAGGAAGAGTTGAGTTGCTGTTGGTTCTATGTTTACTTCCCCTATGGAATTTATATTTCAGTATGTTTTACACTGTACCATATAGTAAAACTTTTAAACTACAGGAAGTTAAGGACCACTGTAATACATCTGAGGTCCTTTGATCTTATTTTTCTAAACTTAAGCACTGTTTTTCCATAGTTTTGATGACTGGCATTTTATAGACACCTGGCAGCCTTACTTTTAACACCTTTAACAAATAGTATTTTTATGTAGTTTTCAGAATAACATATGGTCTAAGAGTGGATAACAGGCAGTCAGTAATTTCCAGGAGGAATTTCTACTTTTCATAAATTTGTTTGGGATTTTTTTAAGTTACAATGCGATGGCAGCATAGTATACATGTTTGTGTCTAAAAGTATGCTTACTGTTGTCACTTTATCAGCATTTAATCAGTGTTAACCAGTCAGCAGAAAAATATAATTAGGCTAACAGTAGGGGAAAAACCCCACTTAGAAATCCCTTTTCTGGTATTTCTCTTTTCACTGGTTGTTTCAAGCTGTGACCACTCAGTGTTCTGTCCATAGTCCGTTCCTCTTTCGCTCTTGGAGTAGCAGGTCTTTAAAGGTCTTGCTAGAAGCTACTTCTTTCACGATATCCTCAGAGCAATTGCTGATTTGACCTGAATGTGGTAACTTGAACTCTGTTAGATTATTGAACTAGGGCTATTTATTCTAGCGTTTCTTGAGTGATATTTACTACTTTTGCTACAGACAAAAGGGAACTTCTTAGTAACCTGTGACATGGACTAGAGATCAAAGAAAGAAAAAACAAAGTTTGCTCTTACTTTCTTGGAGTCTAAGATGTGGCAGAAACTTTAAGCAAAGATCCTGCACATTTTTGTTTCAAAAACATTCGACTCTGTAAGTCCTCCTCAGAAATGAATTTCAGTATCTTAGTACAGAATTTTCCATCTTTTAATTCAGATATGACATATGCTTTCATATTTCATGTAGAGATTTTAATTCCCTTCACGTGGGTGCTCTGTTCTTTGCAGTCCAATAATGTTACAGGGAAGGAACCAAGCGATACTGATTCTCAAGTCATTTTGTGGGGGACACACTTGTAAGGCTGTGTGTGTTTTGAAAAAACAGACCTGACCATGACTGGATTATTTGATAGCCGTTTGTGAATACCGAAATTCTGTTAGGCAGTAATTAATAACTGCCCTAAAAATTATTGCATAGGATCTAAAGCTGTTTAGAGTGTGATGGGAGAAGTATGGAGCCTAGAGAATCGTGGATGGATAAGCAAGTCTGACCCCAATACTGTTCTTGACTCATTTTTCTAGTTTACCATTTGCTTGTTTAAGTAATTTCTAAGCTGGAACTAGGTAAAGATGGTTATGAGTCAGCTTTCTCTTACTAGTCCCTATCATGATCATTTTTGGAGAAGTGTCCAAACGGTTTCTCTATATCCAAGATAATGCACCCGAACAGAGATGTGTAAAACGTGGACTGTTGGTTCTTTTCCTGCATGCCTAAGCACGTTATCCACTGGCAGTTTATTCAAAGAGAAAGCATCTATTCGAGACTTTCTTACCCCCACCTACTTACTCTAAACCCTCCCAGATTGTAACTGAAATGACATTTCTTTTTTCCTTTTGGACAAGGTACATAATTTTAAGCTCTTGAGCTTGTGTTTTGCTGCAATTTCTGGAAACATTTGGATGCCAATCAATAGTCATAATTTTGGCCATGTGTGAATTTCCACTGGCATCATCTATGGATTTTCTTCCTGCTTCTTTTTCCCTCATGTGTATGAATGATCACATGCCCACTGTGCTGGAATGAAACTTGAGTTGAGATGAACCTAAAGAGTCTGTAGTTCCCCTGGGTAGACAGTACCAATGCACGCTCCTTTTCTGATTTCATCTTGTTGTGCAACTTAGTTTATTGAAGAGAGTTAACAGTTTGTGAGAGTATATTTGCTACAAGTGTGAACTTGTATTTTCTTGGTTTCTTGGTATGAGGAACAGAAAGATGTGATGGGACAAGGTGTGTCAGGGACAAATGAGGACAAGGTCAATTCTCATTTGTAGGTTGGAAAGAACTTTTGTGGACATGGTGATTTCTGAGAAGCTCTAGATGGCTATATTTGCATGTTTCTTCACGAAAGGAAGTATGCAACGTGGTAGCTCCTAAAAATAAGTATGAGGGTCAGGCACCAAATAAATCAAGTGTTACATAACAGTTGTATGCCCAGTTTATTTAGATGAGCTTTCACAGTAGAGAGAGTATTTGAGGGGCATAAAAATGGGTTATCCTCTGTAGTTTCCAGTTTGGCAAAAATTCAGAAACTCATCACGTTGCTTTGCCCTAATTTTGCCCAGATTTTTTATCTCCAGCTCTTTTTGGAGAACGCTGCTGCCTTTCAGTGATACTGAAGAGTCACTTTTTAAAAGCCATTCTAAACACGCTTTTTAAAATGGTAAAAGTGTCCAGGCAGTAGGCAGATTGTAGGAAAGATTTGCAGTGTTGAAACATTCCGTTAAGAATTTTCTGGAGGGATGAAAAATGGGACAGTGAGCACCGAGGGTTCAGATTTGGGACAAACTAGGAAGAGTCTGTCCTGTGTACATACAGGCAGTTGTGTGTATGAGTCACAGTGTGAGTGTACATGTGTATCACAGTGTTTTAAAGAAATTTCATGAAAAGAAGCAATTAGAGTTATCAGATGTATTACAGGAACAGAGAGGGTTAAGTTTATAGCTAATACCCAAGAAATTAGGTTTACTTGACCACATTGTATTAAGATATACTAAGGAATTCACTAGTATGTCATTAAGACTGGTGGCAGTTAGTAAATTTAAATCTTGGCTCTTTATTATCTATTTCCAGAACAAAATGAAATAGTGAAAATGAAAGATTTTAAGCCAATTGATAAAAAGTTAAAAGAAATATAAATTCTTTTTTGAATAAGAAAGAAATACAGAAAAAAATTTAGCAAATTTGTTGGTAGAAAGAGTATTTTCATGAGCATTATTTATAGGTTTTGTGTCTCAGCTATACACCTCACAAGAGCATGAAGTCTTTATATTTTATAAATGTTTACCAAAATTTACCTTAGCGAAGGCATTCAGATGAAAATTATGTTTTAAATATTTTCCAAACCTTATTTTATCCTATCTCCAGAATGATTATGACAGAGTATAAAGAGAGCAAAAGAAACTACAGAAATACCAACAGAAGTTGTATGCCCCTCAAGACAGAGTGTAAGACTGTACCAGCTACAATATTTTGATTGTTCATTTTTAAAAAGTGATGTTACATTTGTGGTTTTCTTCAGTTGTATTATATATTATTTTAAGAAGTACTATTTGTATGATCATTCTATAGCAGAAAATTCTCCAAATCCGAAAAAAGTGAGGGGTGAAATTGAAATTTATATATACAAGTTATTTTAGAAATATTTTTAATCCTCCAGTTTCTGCAAAATAATTAAAATATACAGTAACTGGTCTCTTAAAATGTTGAATTTTAATGTATTAGATCCTTATAAAAATGTTTTATATTGGTGCCTTTTTAAAATGCATTGAAAGGGTTGATTAGCTGTTTTAGCTCTACAACACTTATTGTGTATTTTTAAAAATCACTTAAAATTGAGTACTATATAATTCATTTTTGTGTTTTTAGGGTAAAACTGCAAAAGCAATTTCTAATACAGAAACTGTCAGCTCAGCTGTTAAACATAAAAGGAAATTTTGAAACCAGATTTTAGTGTCTTGTTACTTTGATAGTATTTCTGAATACCATTACAAAATTATATAGGTAAAATAACAGAGTGAGATTTTAACTGTGAATCGAATTATGGTATGTGCTTTTGTTCCGTTTTTAAGGAAGAGTAAGTTGTGTGTCACGCCAGGATTTATTAGTGGAATTTTTGGACGATAATATACAGTATTGCTTTGGATTTCTATCCCCAGACTAGTGTTGTTCTAGTTTTGGAGTGTCTATCTTCTAATCTGTTACTGTTTTGTGGAATAATGTAAGAAAAAAGCAGGTAATTAATTCTCCTTAAACAAAACTGAACAGTCATATTACATTGCTTTTCTCCAAAGCATAATCTCAAATGGTTTTATACCATGGCTGTGTATTACTTGCAATGGATGTGTTAGAATATGACAGCTTTTTAAAAAAAATGAGCTGCTGGTTCTATAAAGCAAATGTCATATGACCAAGAAGCTGTGATGTACTAGTGTTTCTTTTTCTCATAGTATATTGCTAGGCCAAATAATGATACCTTGAATATTTTTTACATTTATTGCAGAGACCTAAATTTTTAGAACTTCCCTAAGGTTTCTATGTAACATTCTGTTTTCGAGCTTTTTAGTTTTATTTTGCCGTACTGTAAATTTGTGGATATTTTCACATGCACTCTTACAAATAAGTTCACAGTTATGTTTATGGGGTTCATCTCCCATAACATTGCATTTGTACATTTTCTGTATAAATTTGTTGTGAATTACCCTTTATCTCATACAGAGTGGTACATCAGTGACTAGTTTTCTAAGATGTCCTTTTTATTGTGAATAAAATTTAGAGGCCCTGTGCTAAGTCACATAAAGTATAGCACATAACTTCATGTAGGTACAAATAAATCAGTTTGCAGTGAACTGGGCCTTCAGATTACCTCAAGTGACAGAGTAAGAAATGCTTCTGGACAGGCGGAGGTCACCGAATCGCCTACTATGCACTTAGCAAGATTTCAGTTAATTTACTGGAAATGGATGTAAGAAACAAGTACACTATAACAAGAGAAGGAATCTGGTTTTGTTTTTTGTTCTTTTTTTTTAAGTAGCTCTATTTCTGAAACTGTGATTTTAAAATTTCTACTGTCAAGCACTCTTGGATTTTGAACATAAATCAGTTCCCCCATGCATAACTGCTTTCTGTGAAGTCCCCATCACCTCTTTCTTTCCTCTCTGCTCCTCTCCCTTCCATCATCTTCTCTGGAAGTCTTTACCTTACTCTCCTCCTTCTACTTTGAGGATTAAGTAAGGTCAGCTTTTACTTCCAATTCATTGATCTCTTAAGTCTTAATTTTTGGTGATTTTTGTATAATCTGCTGGCATACTTTTATACTCGAGTGCAGTTTTATATTAAAGAGGAAAGTGATTGGATTAAAAATAGCAAGCTAGATAACTCTTGTATAACTTTCACTTTCAAATATTGGGTACCTAAAACATGACTCCAAGACGGTTAGGTTTGCCATCCTTTTCAGTTAAATTTTACATTCTTGTTTGACTTTCCTCTGAAAACGTAAATCATGAAAGACTACAAAGTTTTTTCTAAGTATTTAGAAAGATGTTAAAAATGTAAAGTGAAGAGTCTTAACTTTCTCCCAATTGGGAGAAAAGTGCTTTAACCTTACTCTAATAATATTCCAGGTTCGGAGGGGTCCCAGGCCCCATAATTGCTCTTAATTGTTGGACCTTTTAGACCATGTGTTATTTGCAATCTCATAATGATTGCTCCTGCTTTTTAGTTAAAAAGATACTCTTTTCTTTTTGTACAAGTGCAATACTCCCATTGAAGTCTTAAAAACTATGGTGATTTTTTTTCTTCATTTCCAACCTAGTCTTTCTTTTGTTAATCACACACACGCACACACACACACACACACACACACACGCACGCACCCCCTTGGAAATCATAGCCTGTTAAAGGACACAACAAACAAAGAGAAAAACACTTCACAATCAAAACATTATAGAGTGTGGAAACCACTGGTCTGATCTCATGGTCTTTAGTTAGGCTAAATTTCCACTGAAATTAGTTGTATTTGCCTGAGAAAAATACCCTAAATGACAGACTGCATTTTCTTCTTAGACCGTTGCCTAATGCTCTAAGAAACTAATATTTAATATTTTTATTTCACTTCTCTCATTTTGGAAATGAATATTAAAATAAAAGCAAAGCACTTAGGTCAATTTTAAACATGTATCACCTACTGGAGATTTAAATATTTACAGCAACCCTGTTTTCATAACAAATTTAAGTAAGAGGTATTTTTCATACCATACTTATTTATATGTAGTATGCTGGTTTTCTTTTTTATACCTATGTTCCTGTAGTAAAACTGCTGTAATGTAAATACATGTTTTGTTAAAAATAACATTTCTTTGGCATTTCTTTGAAAGGCAGTTACTGCTCTGTACAGTATATGTCTTGGCCATTTAAAATATTTTTTCTTTAACAATACCAAAGGTGATTAGAATATTTTAAAGACTAATTGCTTGACAGTTTCTAGGATATTTTGAGTTTTAGAAGCAAAATGAAAAAAAAAGGTCAAACCAGTAAACCTCATTTTTTCAAACTAATAATTTGAGGAGATAAAAACTATTGTTTAAAAAAGAAAAAAATATATATAAAATGTATGTAAAATTAAAATTTCAGACCTTGTATGTCAGGTTTGCTCAGTGTAATGTAGTTTTTTTTAAGGTTCAAATACTATACCTCAGAAAATGGGGTTTACTATGGAAATACAGAAACAGTCTCTGCAGGTGGGCGACATGTCACTCTGCTCTATACTGATTTGGAGACCTCCTCTAAACTGTTTATCACTGCAGACTGAAATGTGGGACTTGTATTTTCTTTGTTTTTTAATGCACACACATACATGCTCTGTGCATGTATGTGGGTACTGTGTATATGTGTATGAGTGTTGTACATGCATGTGTGAGTGTGTGTCTGTATGTGTGTACACTAAAGAAGCTGCAGAAACTTTGTAATACTTTGTGAAAAGGATTCTATTATAAAGGTTTGTACTGTCTTGAGTGCACAGCTACTGGAATAAATTTAGGGAATCTCAGGAACAAGCATATAATTTGTCCAAGGTTTATTTCTTCTCAGAAGTGTAAGTGCAGTTTTTAATTCTGTATATTATTTAATATTTTACCAATAAAATAAACTTCTGACAAAACAAAAGTTTGCTAAAAAAACTTTCTGGTGAAAATTCTGTATCCAAGCACATCTTCCAAGTACAGAAGACTGACCGCGGACAGCCAAGCTTACTCAAGTTCTGTTTGCCATTGTGTGCACGTCACACATCTGTCCCAGAGGCTGGATACACGTGGCCTCAGCAGTTTTAATCTCTCATTGCTCAGACTTCATCGCTGTGGCATTCACCACAGCAGAGGATACAGGAGCCCATGACTTGCTAAGGATGACGCTTGCTCATCAGAGAGTTCATACGAATCCTATTTTACCTTTACAACACATCTGAGAGGTACCCAAGTCAGAGGACTAACCCCTTTTTATAGAAGAGGAGAGAACCAAGGGAACAGAAGTGTGGCCTGCTCTAGAGTACACAGTGAATACGAGTGGTCTGCACAGTGGACAAGAATTATAGTAGAAACCAGCACTTCTTAGCAATCAAACCAAGATAAAATTAAGGATTTAGGTAACAGAGATTATTCAGTCACATAGGGCAAATGGGAGAAATGGACACAATAAAAGTGATTCAGACATTATAATCCATAGAAAAATGGATAAAAGGGGAGATCCAAAAATTTGATCAGTCTGAGAAAAACAAATGTTGGTGCTTTTTCTTCCTATCATTCCTCCTGCTTTATAATCCCAGATTATATAAATCATGAGAATTGAATTTTAAATTCAGTGGCCAGTTCTGCCTGGTGCACTGCCACAGTGTGAACACAAACCTCATTTTTCAGATTTTACAAATGGAGTTCATGTTTTGCCATGAGAGATTTGTTCTGTTACAGATATCTTCAGAACCAGAAATGTAAAAGGGCACATATGATCCCAAACTTAATTTATTTAGCTTTAGCTCTCTGCTTATCTCCTATGCCAATTTAAAATCTGCCACCACATTTAAGATAGCTATTAGTTTTTCTTTACTGATGCATATTTCCTGAATTTCATAGATATTTATCACATTCCCCAATACTCTACACTTAAATGATGCAAAGAATGGAAAATATTACAAATTCAAATGAAATACTACTTCCTTGACTCTACTGACCTAATTTGGGAGACGGGATAAAAATGAGGAAAATAACAAAGCAAAAAAGAGGATGAATTTACCAAATTACTATAATACTGAGTCTACAAAGCAAGCATCCCTTCATGATCAGCAAGAAATAATCAAATTCTGTCATATGGTACCAACAAGAGCCAAATGAAAAAACAATTTTTTTGAAAAACAAGTCATCTGCTCTTAATTTTTTCCTAGCAAAAGAATCAGAAGTGAAATCTTGATGTGCGTTTGTAAGACTTTTCACCAGTATGCTCAAACCAAGGGACTGTGTCAAGGTATGAGCCCGCTGGTGAAGGGATTCATTAAGCTCTTTCTTAACTTTAATTCCTGCTACTATTAAGCGTTTTGGAGATCGACCTCCAGTTACTTGGAGGTGCTAAATTCCTAAATTCCTTTTTTGTGTTTGTCTTTGTTAATAGTCTACTGAAAGTTCCCACTGTATTTCTAAACTTCTCAGTAGCTGTTCCCACAAGAATAACGTCTGGTGAATCTGAATTTTGCTATTTTTCTTCTGTTTGGCACAATACCCGATGGATGTTCTTTCATGAACTACCGTAATGGACAAACGGGAGAAACTGACAAGATAAAGTGAGTCAGACATCCATAATTCTATCTAAAAATGGGTAAAATTCGGGGGAGATCCAAAGATACACTCAGAAAGACGTTAGCCTTTTCTTTCCTGTCACTCCTGCTGCTTTATAATCCCAGATTATGTCTTACCTCAGACCATCACTTTCTAACGTGAAATGTGTCAAGCAAGACGAGTCTCGCAACAGTATAAACACATACTGTCTGCATTGGTGTCCAGTGGTTCGTTCCAGAAGCCAGTGGACAAGCAGTATGAACCTGATCACCAGACTGAGGGAACGCCTGTGAAGAGCAGGACTTCCAGGAAGAGCCAAAGGTAAAACGGAAGCAAAATGAAGGTGTTTGCGCTGAGCTCCACTGTGCCTTCGGTAAGTCTGTATCTAAAAGGGAGGAGTCATGTTATCATTTTAATAGAGCCGAGATTAGAATCAGCTGTCTCTGCCTGGCCTGCTTAGTAAAACCCCTTCATTTGGAAGTAGAAGAATTGAAGGAAGAAGGACTTGCAAAGGTTCAGTTGTCAGTGCCGTGGGCCAAGTATGGGTTCTGGTTTGGTGGAAAAAAATGTTTAACAGACTCAGATCCAGGACTAAAACTTTTCCAAGTGATAAAGGAGTCTCCAGCTCTAATATAGTCTATTAAAACAGGGCTGGGATGACCAGGGCATTTGGGTAGTAAGGCAGGGAAAGTTGGTATGTGGAATATCCCAGTGCAAGGAGTGAAGAGTTATCTTTTCTTTCTTTTTCTCCTTTTCTTCTTCCTTCTTTCCGTGATTTTTCTCATTATGTCATGCTATTCCTTTATGTTTTCTTTGATCTCTTTTCTCTCCGCTCTCATCTTCGCTTCTCAGAACCAACCATTTTCCTCTTTCCCCTCCCTTCTCTTCTTATTGATCCTGTTACAATTCTGATTACTCTAAAATACAGTCTCTTTCAGTTTGAGTAATCTAATGCAACCAGAATATATATGAATTTTCATCATGTCCTTTTTTACAAAAATGTGAGTGATTATCAATTGGCTTTATCCCGTTCTCTCTCAAAATACTCAATGGAAATTGTGGGACTTATTTTATTGGCAAGCAAACAGGTTTGGGTTGGTTATGATTTTTTTTTTTTCCAAACACTCAAAATGAATGACAAAACTAAAACTAGGCTCTGGTTCCAGATATACTTAGTCAAGCATTTTATTTTTCTAAACCTCTTTATTCAGCATTTAATTGATAAATCTCATTTGTAAGGAGGAAGGTCAAATACTAAAATGTAGTGGATATAAAAAAAACCCAGCAGACATACTTTAATGTTTTGCTTATTCTATTTTTTAAACAGAGTGATGTCAAATGAATTCACTGACACAGTCAGAAGAGCTGAGAAATACAGTATTAAAGTAGCAGGACAAAAAGAATCTAAAATTAAAATTTTGCTGCAGAAGTTTGAAAAATGGACAAATTATCATAAATTGATCTAAATTCTTATTTTATGCTTAAGTAAGCATAGGACATTGACTGTTTATGAAATTTTCTTCACAGTTGATAGAATACTCTTCTGTAAATTGCTCTATCCATAGCCCAACTCTTTTTAATTCTGTCATTGCAAAATGTAATTTCCAGTGCTTATACTTTGTTCTTTGACTTCTCTCCACTTAAAAACCTTGAGATGACTCATTATCAATATATGAGTTTATCAGTACTGGAATGTTTGATCATCATATACAAGTGTTTTCAGTGATATAATTGTCATTTAATGTCTTCCAAATTTAATAGGCAGCCTGGCATTGTGTTTATTCCTCAAAGGTTCTAATACCCGTCTACAAATTTCTTTTAATTTCATAGCATAAAGCAATACCGAGATTTGCCCCAGACTCAACTATATGCACCATGGACTGATACAGTCACCAAAAAGTCGGACCTTGTGTTGTCTACCCTTAGAACTGAGACATCTACTAGCACTTGGAATTTCTTGGCTTTCATATGAAAATTTCTCCAGTCTTCAAGAATGGTTGTTGTAGTTACATTTACTATCCTGTTCTTCTTGTCTTCTACAATGTAAGTAAGTAACCTCTTTTTTGTGTGTGTTTTTTTGGCCTCCAAACCGTCTGTTCTTTGTCTTCCCACCACCCACCTCCGTTTCACTGTGTATTTATTTATTTATGTACTTATTTATATCAGACTGTACCACACATACCTCCTGCTATCAGTTGCTAACACTCAAAGCAGGGTGGGGGCTGGAACTGGGACAACACGTGACTCAATTTTTCCAGACTCTCAGCCAAATCCGTTTTTTACTCACCTAACAAATGTCAGTTTGGCTATACCGTAGCACCAATGTATTTCTCAAGCTACCAGTGTAGGCCTGGTGCTTTCTGCTTTCCTCTTCAATGTTTTGACAAGTCTGATTATAACTAAGAAAGTGATTGCTTAATGACATAACTAGCAAGAAAAAAATTCTGCTGTAGCCATTAATAAAGGGAAAAAAAAAAAGAACACTTTATTTGCATAGAAGAATTCAGGTAGCTTTCCTGGCTCACTAAGAAAGTAGATCATTGCCTAATTCTCTTAAAATAAAAACAGACTCTACAGAGATATATCTATTATGCTTCTTACTTTCAGTTAGAATTCTAAAATTTTCACACTATATCAGCAAACTATATTATACTAAAAAACATAGCCTCCAATTTAATTATAAAAATGTATTTTTGACTTTGTAAAAATTAATCATTTTGAGACTATCATGTTCAATATGGCGGCTCTTTCCTTCAGCAAAAATGCTCATATGTGCTCCTATTTTGCACTATTCTAAGAGTAATTTATCTTGGTTCATAGTTTTTATTTATAGAAGACATTTAAGAGTTTAATATCATGTGCTGATATGAGAGCTATATAGAAATTTACTAACATTACACCAATTGAGATTATCTTAATGACATGATTTCTTTTTTCTGTTTTTAAATGAGTAATTTGTCGTGTGTTAGGACACCTTATATTCATGGATTAGTTATATATTCCTGTATCTGACTCGTAGAAACAACAGCATTAGCCCCAATAAAAAATAAAAGCCCTTAACTACCAGAAATGAACAAAAGAATGAGGGATACTTCTTTTTACTTTCTATGATCATGTGGTTCATATTAGTGTCAGTAGGTCCTGTCAGTCCCGTTTGCACGGTGTGTATAACCCAAGTACACTTACTAGTCACCACTAGAAGTTTGTAAGTAGCTTTTGGCAGCACTAGTGGTAGTTTCCACTAGTAGTTTGACACATTTGAGCGTCAGACATCAGCGCTGGTGCCTGTCAGCTGCTACCAGACAGGTCTGTCACCCACGACAACATGCCAGTACAGGGTTAAGATGCTACTAAGATAATTTATTCATGTGTTATTACATTTATCTGTGGACTCTCTACTTTCTGTTGGTTCTTTGCTGGCTGAGTTTTAAATAACCCTTGTATTTTTCAGAAGCAAAGCCTTTTTCTATTTTTCCTATTTTTAAGAACTTATTTGCACTATTTTAGGACCAACTAAATCACAAATGCAACAGTTTGGGAGGCTCCTCCAGGACCTGTGTCACTCTTCTAAAATGGTTTTGGTTTATACGATTTGAATTAGGGCCGAACTCCATAATAAAACGAATGTGTAGAAACAAGGACAGCTACATCATTGGCTGTCTAAATGACAGTAAGAATAAAGGATTTATCACATCTCATTTATCATTATGGGCAAAGCAGGCCTGATTTATATGTGGCAACACCTAATTCATAACACAGCAAGACCTTCTGATATTTTACTCTAAGTAAAGTAAGCTCATAATGGATCTAAGTGTGAAAAACACTCCTGATCATCGATTAATACTAAACACAAAGTATCTAAGAGTAATAAAGGAATATATATATTTAAAAACTTATATTCAACCTAATTTTGATTTTCACCTAAATTTAAGATGAAGGGGATAAAATATTATCCTTTAGAGAAGTAAGGTTTTAGCTCTTATTCTTCGGAATAAATCACTTAGTAAATAGTTCTCAGGGAATAAAAAATGAGTAGGGAGCAACATACTTCTAATTTCATTCTAGGATTTTGACACCGTGAACTGTACTTATTGTGGGATTTTAGGCAAGGTCACTTGTGTCCTTGGAAAAATTTACGCCAAAGGCTAAAGAATCAGCCTGCAAGATGAGAAGTACTAAGCTGAGACTATCAAAACTCTGTCCTTTTCCTTTCTGCAGGATTGGTTCCTGTGCTAGTATCATCTGAAGTCTAAGGGATTAGAGTAACTACGCTATGCATGCCACTTAGCTGAGTACTGTCAGGGTTATTTATTCAGTACCCTTCAATGTGCCAGGCTAGGTGCTCAGGATGTAATATTGAATAAGATACATTCTGGTATTCAAGGAAACTGATGTCTCACAGTGAAGAAGCAAACAAGTAGAATAAAACATGATAGTTGGTTGCTCTAAATGTAAAAGTAATATGCACTGAACACAAATGAAATGAGAACCTAACTTACCCTTGGAGTAAGAAACTATATCTTGGTCAAAGTGACATGACATGCTGAGTCCAAAAGATAAATGGAGGTTTGGCCAAGTGGGAAAAAGAGAGAAGGGAAACAGAAAGCAAAGGGAAGAATCTGCACAGTCCTGGAGGAAAGAAAGGAGAATCAGAGAAAGACAACAGCAAAACAAGGAATGCACATGAACAGTTACATTTATGGAATTGTGTGTCCGTACAGCTGGAGGACAGGATATAGACAAAGACTACGAGAGACAAAACTGGAGAGAGGAGTCGAGTCAGAGATCACAGCTAAAGAATTCAAATTTATACTGATGCAACAAAGGACCAGTGAAGTTTCTATCTGGGGGGACATGAATAGATTTGAAAGACTACGTGGATTTCCATGTGAGATCAATTTGGAGGGCACACCAGACTGGAGGTCAGAGATGCTGCAGTACATTCTGGAAGAGATAATGTTGACTTGTTCTATGGGAGTGGTGTGGAAATGAAAAGACATGATTAGATTCTGAAGATATTTAGGAGGTAGAATGTGCTGGACTGGTTTGTGCTGCTCTGCGTGTAGGTAGTGAGGAAATGGGGTTCAGGAAGAATTATACCCTAGTTTCTGAATGGAAAGGTTAGATACATGGTATTACTGTTTACCACCATCAAAACAGAGCAAGAAACAGAGTTAAGGGGAGCAAAGATGATGAATTTGTTGAACATGTTCAGTGTGAAATGCCAGTGTGACACCCAAGTAGAAATGTGCCACAGGAAATAGGAGATGCCAGATTAATATCAGAAGAGAGATCTGGTTGAAGCGATGTGTGTTTCTGTGTAAGTAATATAGTAATTAAAACCACAATATGATGAGATTATCAAGGGAGGATGTGTAATGAAAAAGAAAAGGTTGAAGTCAGATCTATGCAGTTAAAGCATAAAAAGAGCTCTATTAGAGAACGTGCAATACAATAAAAGGAATAAAGCTTGTGTAAGAAATGACTGTGAAGGAAACTCCTTGCCGAGGATCAGAGCACGCGTGCGGATTACCTGGCAGCTCATCTCAGGAGAGGAGTTCTGTGGCAGGGACAGCCTCACAGAGAGCATGAGTGAGATTTCACAGGGTTGTTGGGAAGTTCTTATGAAGACAAGTAGGAAGTTAGCTTGAAATCACATTATAAAGGAATTTTTAGTGAAACGTAACTCAGTGTGCAGTTTCCTTGGATTTGGATGTGTTTACAAAAGAAATGAAGAGCGGAATCAGAGAACCAAAGCCTCCACCAATACAGGGCACGATGTGGCCCAGAGAGCCCTGCACCCCTAAGGAGAGGCCCAGACAGTCTGGTCACATATGTGTCTTCTGTTGTAAATGTTTTGGGGTTTTTTTTGGTAGATTTTAGGGCAGTCTGGTATTTAACATTATTCTCTCTGTATGTGTGGTATATGTAATGTAAAATGTTGGTCTGTGTTTCACTTATTTGAACGAGCTCTGTATGATCATCTTGTTTTGAGCTGGAGGTTATGGGAAACCACCTCGGTTTACAGAGATGGAAACTGAGCCCTCATCCTGAAGCTTTTGGTGGATTTATATATAGAAGCCCTTTTTCTTCACAGTTTGCTGACCACATAACTGAAGTTGGAGTTTCCTGCTAGTCAGAGGGTGCTCAGGCTCAACCCAAGAAGCAGAATGTACACAGAGAGGATGCACCTAGTTCCCGCAGCTTTGTAAACAATCTCATCGACTTACACAGGCCTCTCTGGGACCACTTTTAAGCATAATCTAATTCTGATACTCGGATAACCTAATGCTTTGTGGTAAAATTAACTAAATTTTCCTATTATTATAAGTCTTCAGTTACCCATACACATGTAAATTAACTGGAGATGTATACACACACACACACACACATACATATATGATGTTTATATATATAAAGCTCAAGAAAATCTTTATTATTTTCACAGCCTAAGAGGACATCTTGTAAATATGAAATAAAAGAATCCTTTAATATCAAATTATAATAGACATACTTGATAGACCATTTAAAATTTATAATCTTCCCTAGCACAAATAAAAATATATAATCAAAGAAGCATCAAAGTATTTTAAATTTACATGTGAGAATAAAAGTTCATTATAGATGACTTTTCACGTGAGAAATAGATTATGACCAGGCTTCTATATAAAATTGAGCCCACTTATGAATTGGTGATTATCATTATCTATAGCTGTACTATTCAGTAGAAATGTAAATGTACTATAGATATAAGCTGCATATACAACTAAAAATGTTTATAATAACATCTTAAAATATTAAAAACAAATGAAATTAATTTTCATTAATTTACCCCAATGTATGTAAAATATTTCAGCATGTTTGTATATAAAAATTAATGAGTTACTTTATCTTATTTTTCATACCATCCTTGAAATATAGTATATATTTTATAGCAACAGCCCATCCCAATTGTAGCTACATTTCAAGTTCTCATTAGCAGATATATGGTCAGTTTACCTCAACTATATATGCACTCGTGTGTTACAGTAATGACCACAGCTATCTACTGAATTCTTAACTGTGTGCCAATCCATATGGTGATTTCCATAGTGTTTTTTTTTAACTTCAGAATAATCCTATAACATAGATTATTTGTCAGTCTCATTTTCAACCTTGTACTGCAAACATGTACAAGAAAAAAAAAAAGAAGGGGAGCAAGAGATGGATGAAGGAGAAGGCAAGAGAAAGGAAAGGGGGTGAAAAAAGGAATTAAGATGTGTTATGGACATGTACCAACTCCACACAAGGAATGTAAACATGTACTACATACATGTACTAATAAACTAAAATTTTGAAAAAGGATTTTGTGGCTTGCCCAAATCTGAAGATTTAATAAATGATAGACCAGAGATTCAAATATGAAGATACACAAATATATTGAAATGAGATTTATAATTATGTTCTATTTTATATTTATAATTTTCTGTAAAGATAACCAATTTCATTTTGGAGGAAAGCAAATTTGTGGTAAAGTGATTGAAATGATTTGAAAATTAGAAAATGGAGACATTACTGCCTCATCTCACCTGCAAGAAAATAAGATAATTTATAAATAGTAAAAATAATAGTAAACTAAATGTGACAATGCCTACATCTTTGCTAAACAAAACAAAAAATGAGGTGAGGCAAGAAGGATAATAATATATCCTAGGTGTGTTTTAATGAGATGATATGAAAGAATTAATTTGTGTTGAAACACAAAATGTTGCTAAGCCTCTCTATTACTAAATGGTGCTATCCTATTTTAAGAGCTAACAGATTTAGTATCCAATGTGGTGTCTGAAGAACCAAGTTGAACATTAGGCAAGTCCAATTTGGATGAAATCAAAGAGGAACACAAGGGTCAGGGGTATGAAGTTGGGAGATCCAGAAAAATCATTAATAAAAAAGCATTCTGTTTTCCTTCTAGTAGTTCTACAGAGTTTCTCTACCGCTCACTCTAACACTGCAGTAGCACTTTCTTCTCTGTATTCAACATTGAAATTGCCTACTTTTAATTTGGATCCATTTCTTTAATCTTACTGTCCTTACAGCCTGCATATTCGATGTCTTTTTTCAAACACCAAACTATATCTTCTCTACCATTTAAAATGCAACTTAGAATCAATCTTCTCCAGGAAGTTTTCCCAAACCACATGTGGGAAATGCAGTATCCTCTATGGAGAGGAACGGTGGCATGGATAATTTACACAGATCCTCTCAGCCCATGGGGCGAATCTATAACCTGGAGTCTGGTTTACTTTCTAGCCTCTCTTCCACCTCAGCCTCCACGTGACTCTGGTGTAGACCACAAAATTTTCTTAATTGTTTAGCTTTGTATCCTTTTTCCTAAGCATTCTTCTCCTGCCCCTCTTGCTTGCTGTTTACCTATAAATCTATTTAAAAAAAAATAAATCAAGCAAAGAAAATATTAATATTCTGAAGCAGCTGGCAAGCAAAAAGAATTGATTGGGACCAGGAAGTGCTTTATTTCCATTCCTAGAAGAGATTTTATTTTACTAGCTGATTGAAAGAGATATAATATGTAGTCAAAAACAGCATGAGCTTTGAAGTCCACAGGCCAAGGAGGCTCCTTATGACTTATTAGAGGTCATATTATTATTTGCTTTACTATTACTTATTACTTAAAGCAATCTCTCTGGCCTCAGTTTCCTCATCTAAAGGGATGGCAGGAATACTTACTAGCCAAAGATATTTTATGTATTTATCAATTCGGTAGGCAGGAAATAGCATGTGTCATTTATATATTAAACACGAAATATAAAAATAAACACATTTTCTTGCCTTCAAGAGACATACAATAGATCAAAGGTAAACAGAAACAAAACCAAATGTTAAGTACAAGTATTTTAAAGTTCTATGTTAGAAGTAAATATGGGGTACAGTGGAGGTAGAAAAAGATTTAGTTTACTTTGAAGGATGGGAAAATCATTGGGAAATGTTGTATTAAGCTGTTGTCACTTGAGCTATAGAGGAAAAAGAGCAGAGTATGACAGGTAGACATTGTAGATGTTTATTAATTTATTCATTCACTTATTTCTTCTTTCCCAAGACATGCATGTTCCCCTCTTTCCCTCACAGTGCCTACAGTCGATACAGAAGAGAGACAACTATGTTAACAGAATTCCACTTAACTGACTTGGCAAATTAACCATTATTAGCAAAATGAACTGATTAATATTCAGGGTTCAGGGGAAGCTTACAGCCAGTAAGCTACGCTCCAGTAAGCCTGCACACTTCCCTCATTGGTTTGACTGCGTGCCTGCCAAGAATTAGTTGTGTGTTTATTCCCAAACTTTTTATGCCAGTTGACTTACTATTGTAACCATGTAATATAATTAAACATCGAGTACATCATTCAGTGAAATACAGTGTGAAATGAAAGAGTTGTTTCTTTTGAAAGTTTAGTTGTTTTAGCTCAATGAAGGATAATGGTAAAAGTTTTCTATGAAATTGTCAAATTAGGTGGAGAACATCCAATGGGAAAGACCAAACCAAAAGAAAAAAAAAAATTCTGCATTCCGATCAGTTTGGAGATATCTAAATTTATTCACTCTGCTTCAAAGAAAATGAAGCTAGAGATGACAAATGGTGCACTATGACAAAGATTTCAGAGAGTATCAGTCAATGGACCAATGTCCAAATTAAGAGCCATTAGTGACAATGTATTTAAACACGCCAGGTTAAAATAGAATGTAGCTTTTTTATGGTTCTTGGATTTGAATCTACTTTAATTATTAGCAATTGTATAGGATTTGAGAGCCTCTAGTTAAGAAACGTGAATTATGTAAGTGTAGAAAACATTGGGACTTTGTAATCTGGGAGGACACGATCACTCCTAAACAGTACAGACTTTCAGGCAGGAGGGAACCAGTCAAAGGAGGAGTGGGGACATTTAATGTGGACAGAACTGGGACAAAGAGGCCCCGAGGAACTGAAGCAAGTTCAGAGTAGCTGGACGATACAGCGTGTGGACCCACATGGCGTGTTGTCTGGTCTGGTAGATGGCGCCTGGACTCGGGTCTGGGAAAGTCTGATGAATCTTGAAGGATTTTTAATTAGAGGTCATATTATTAGAATTGAAGTAGTATACTAAGTGTGGAGAAGGGTGGGTTGAGTAGGAGCAAATTGAAAGCAAGATATTCGTTATTCAAGGTATGAGATGTTGTCTGCATGCCTTACAGTGGTAGCAATAGTACTGGAGTTATATGATGGATTTGAGAGATATTTGTGGGGACTTTAGAAACAAGTATAATCAACAAGATATGGCTATAATGGAAATGTATGGGTCAAAAATAGTGGCAGAAGTCAAGTGTATCTCCTACTTTCTGGCTTAAGAAATGAGATGGGTGGTGCTATGGTACAAGCGTGCATCTTTATCGAAAAAGAGGTTAGTTGGAAAACATGGGGCAGATAATCAGTGCTGTCTGGAAACACTGTTGGTTTTCAGTACATATGGAACCTGCGAAGTCCTATGACTGATTGCAAATACAGGGTTCGAAAAAGAAAAATGGGCAACGGAATAGAAGATTGTTTGGCATGGGTACCTATAAAGTAATTGAAGCCATGAAGAGTAGAGCAGAGCTCCCAAAGAGAATTTAGTAGACTATAAAGAGAACGGAGAAGAAAGAAAACTACTTAGGAAAAAGTCCTGGGGGCAGAGTACTGGAGTGTGAGTAGAAAGGAAACAAAGCCAAAAATAAGATTAATAAAGGAGCAGCCAAAGAGTTAGAAGAAGGGGAATGCTCAGAGTATTCACTGCTGCTGAATAAACTGGAAACACTGTGGATTTTCCAGTATGTAGGTTGTAGGTGTACAGGATTAAGGTCACCTTCGGGGGAGTATCTGAAGCCTAAGGCACCAGAGACTCAAGACTACGGTGGAATGAAGAATAAGGGGAAGGAGAAGAAATGGGGATGACATGTGCTCCGGTTTTGTTGTTTCAAGAGTCACATGAAAGGTGAAATCTAGAAACAGGACAGTCTGTAAAAGCTGAAGGGCCCAGCCCAGGCCAAGCTAGAGGGGGTTAAATTTTGTCCCATAGAAACCGCAAGGCACTACAATGTACAAAATAGAAACTAATCTATAAAAAGAGCTCACTTTGACAATAGTAGAAATGGAATTAGCACATGTGAGAAAATTACTAAATAAAACTGGTTAACAAAGAGTTACTCAATCATAGCATGATGGCACACAGGTATGTTGCAAACGCTTTTGCTAGTCAATACCCAGTAGCGTAATTTGCACAAGACGTAGAAAGCTAGAGGACATTCAGGGTTTACCTTCATACTAATGTCACCTGCTTTTTATTACAGTATATCTTCTAGTGGAAGGCAAAAAGGAAGTAGAATTATATCCTAGAGTTGTCCTTACTGTAGAGTACTGAGTTAGAGAAAATCGCAGCCACTGAAGCAGAAATTACAGAACCCTAATTTTGCACTATTGGCTAGGACGGCAAAGAGAGAAAGGACTTTGACGTTCAGGGTAGAAACAACTGGATTCAAAACTGATACGATGTGAGAAGTGAGCTATCATTCCCAAAATATTAAGATTCTTTCCAGAATGCTCTTGGTATGTCAAACACTTCCAAAAAAAAAAAAATCATCCTACTACTTCTTTTAATAAATGTCCAATGTAGATATTTCTTATCCCCATTTTATAGATAATAAAGCTAATATGTTAAGAGTTAAACTAATTTCCTAAGCTCACCTAGATTTTAAGTCACATAGCCCAAATTCAAACTCAGATTTACCAGATTCAAAAATCATTGCTATTCATCACTTCCCAAATCTAAAACGAGTCTCACAGTAGGTGTTTAGTTATACTATGATAACACTAAATTCAGATTGTAAATTCAAGATGAGGGTCCAATGTTAGGGGGAATAGGGTGTTCAATTTTAACACATTTTGTTTTTAAAGTCTGGAAAATGTCCCCGGTAAAAATGTCTAATAGACAGTTAGACATAGAAGACTAGAATTTAGGAGAAATGTCTGGGAGGAGATACGGGTTTAGGAGGCATTAGGATTTAGATCGTAGCTAAAGTCCTGGGAGTGGATGAGATTTCCCAGGGAGACTGCAATATGAGAAGAGAATCAGTCGGAGAGCTGAGAAATACCAAAATTTAAAAAGGAGGTTAGAGGGAACGTCTCAGTGAGGAGACAAGGGAAGAATGTCCAAGTAAGAAGGGTGTAAAAGAGGGTGATCTTACACCAGTATAGCAGTGAGAAGAGAGTGATAGTCTCATTGACCCCTAACAACTGCACAGAAAGCCAAGGACTGAAAACCATCCAGTAGATCAAGAGAACTGTGAATGCGAAATGTTGAATTATAACACCCGGTGTGGTCTAGGGTCTGAGAATACTATAAGGTGTGTGGGCGAAAGAGAAGTATCTACCTTCTGAAAGGCAGTTGCTGATGGCTTTGTAAGGCCAGCATTGTCTTTCTAGGTATTTTTTTAAGGAAGAAATGTGCACACACACAGCAGCGGACACAACCGTGAACTCGCTCTAAAGCCAAACAACCTGAGTTGGAATCTCAGGTCTATTACTACCTAGCTCTGTGAACTTGGGCAAGTTACTCAACATTTCTGTTCCTCAGTTTCTCCATCTGTAAATTAGGGACAGAAAAATGATTATTATTAATAAAGTTGTTACTGGCTAATGTTTACAATAATTAAATAAGTGAATATTATAAATTGTTCGTAATAGTGCACACCACATAGCAAGAGCAAACAGTATTAAATTAATACAGATGAAAGTAATCAAAATAATAAGGCTGATTAAAAGAACATATACATTCATGTATTGTGAAAAATCTTGTAGTTCACTATTTAACAATTTGGAAAGATTAATGGAGTAAATTAGAAAAAAGTTATAAGCCATACCAAGAGAATGAAATATGTCCACAGGTTTTGGATGTGCTTTACATTTAGAAAAATGCCAAAGTGTTTCTATCTAGATGGTTGGATTATGAGTTTATTTTACTTTTAGTTTTCACATATTCCTAAATTATAGCCATTGAAACCTTTCTTTTTTTAAGAAAAACATGTAAACATCCTCAACTTCAGGATATGCAATAGAAAGTAATAATTATTCTTCAGCAAAACTTGTTCAAGGAAGTGGAGAGAGGACCATTCATAACCAAGCAGAAGAACATGCAGAAAGCATCTGCTACCTGAAGGCATCGGGTAAATGAGGGCAGTTCTTACTACTTAAATTTCTTCAGGCCTCAGAGACTTTCTGTGGTAGCACAAATCTGCTGAGTAGTCAAGAGCAGGAAGTAAAGAAAAAGGAAAAATGAGAAGCATTCCAGAAAGAGAACTCTCCCTGCAGAGCTTTCTGGCCACTCACGGCTCCTGGTGATCAGGGCCATATCCTGAACTAATTATCTATAGGCACTGCCTCAGGGACTCAGCAGATAAGATGTGGGTGCCAGAGGACCGGTAAGGTTGCCAAGATAAGTAAGAACATATTGTTTTAAGATCCTTTCTTCACACCTGTCATTTATACCAACTTGTTTTGGTATCTAATCTAAAAACACTCTTGGTTTATCTCTAGTATGGATTATAAGTATCAGCAGTTTTATGGATTACATTCGTCCTATACTGCTTCCTTCTCTACCATTCATTCTAGATATGCAGTAAACTCTACTCCAGCAATTAATGGCATGAGTAAACTTGCCACAAAGAAAAAAACATTTTAATTAGCCACAGATCGTTTTAAAGGGCCATTTCAAAGATAGGTAACATTTTATTTTGAATTTCTAGTTTTTTTGATCTGCTTATGGACTGAAGTTCTAAAACGAAAAGCAAATACCATCCCAGAGAAACATGCTATTTTTACAACCATGGTTCTTATCAGGGCAAAACTTGGTGATCTTAGAACTTGGCCAGCTGAACAAGTTATAACACCAAGCAAGAACAGGATGAAAGTGGATATTCCTATAACCTGTTTTTTAAAAGAACTTAAAGCACATCTTTAAAGAGAGAGTATGTTTAGATGTACGCTTTGGAATGAATGCAAATACCACATTAAGTAGGATCTTCAATTTGGATATCGTTTCCAAGTTCTGAGTCAATGGAACAACCAGTTAGCCATTGCTTTAAAATTTCAGACTGGGATAATGAACCTTTCCAAGTCACCTAAACTTTGTGGATATTTAAGTCTCCACATGTGAAAGAAACACACTCATGTTATCTGAATAGACAAGTGCATTTTCAAAGTTCAAATAGACACAGAACACAAAAGAGGGAATTACAGCTACATTGGTGATTTGCCACAATTCCATAGCGAACCCCCCAGCTTCCCTGTCCCCCTTCTGTCCCCTTTCTTCAGCCCAACCCCCTCCTCCCCTTCCTAGTCTATAGACAAACAAGCTCTCCAATCTCATTCTTATCAAGATGGAAACAAGGCCAGACCTGCTCTTCTAGATAAAATGCTTTGGCTTCTAACTGCCTGTCTGCTTATCTTTCATCTTGCAGTGTTAACCATAACCCCTTTCCTGACCTGCTTTACTTCTTGTTTTCAGATGAGCAGTAAGGACTGGGGGGAAAACACTGCTTAAATGGGCAAGTTCACTCCCTCACGTTCCTCTCCATTCCTTTTAAAATCTGTTGGAGCCTCTTCATCTTCAAAATAGCTTTCTAAAATGATTAAAAATCACACTGCATGCTCTACTTGCAATTTGGTATATTTCTAATTCATTCTTTTCCCATTTTTACTCTGCCTACTCTGTATGACTATCTTTTTTAAAAAATACTAAAATTTTGTGTTGATCTTTCTCCTGGGCATCTATGATGAATAGTAGGTTTCATATGATACCCCTCCCCCACCCCCCAGCATTGCGTGCCTAGATCCCAAGTTGAATCACCCTCTCATCCAAACTGTTTGGTTTGCCTTACCTGAATTCTTGTGTTTTTGTACAAACAAAGCTTTGCATTTTCCTGATCGGATGAAAGTTAATGCAGTAGAGATCTTGAGCAGTCAGGCAATGTGGCTGGAGGTTTGGGCTGGCTTGCTGTGTGAGGGTGACTGACACAGTATCCTTCCCTTGGCCCTTGCTCCTTGTATATGAAGTAGAAAATGAAAAAGAAACTAGTCTCCTTGTCTTGAGGATCCTAGGGAACCCAATTCTCCTGCATTTTGAAACATCCATGAAGTTGAACTGTGTGAGATTGTACAGAGTCTCAGGGTTGTAAACACCACGTTCTGGTTTTTTTATACCTTTACCCCACACAAACTCATGTACCTGGACCCTGCCGTGTCCTTGAAAATAACGGAAACTTTCCAAAAGAACTTCAGCTCCTTGGAAGAAAATTCTTCTCCTAATATAAGATGTTCTCTTTTACCCCTTGGCGTTTAAAACTAAAGCTCCACAGCACATCAGAAAGGTACACGTATATTATAGAGCCTCTGTTCTGACTCGGGTCTTCTCTTTTCTTAGCGTAGGAAACATGAATCTAAAAATTGTATTGCTTATTTTTATTTTCTGTTTTCTTCTTGCAAGTTGAGACTGTGACCCTTTAAAATCAGTTCTTTAACTGTGCTAGTATTGTCAATATTGGGGAAATAGTATCACTGAATTCACTTTGTAAATACACATTTGAGGCCTACCATTTATAAAGTCTTTATTTTGGTACTAGTTGAGGGGGATATAAATACCTGCTTTTAAAGAAATAGTTTAATTCCAGGAAAATGAAGTATGATACTTCCCCCAAACTGTGGCATTCCATGTTCAGGACACTACATTCTTCGGAGATAATACATTTCATTGTTCATGTCCCCCTGTATGCATAAGCAAGTTTCTAAGGTTTCTTTTATTATCAAAATGGTTGATCTACATATATTATTTTCCTTAAAGGAGACTCATACTTATTCGGAAATGTTCTCTCTCTTATCTCTTCTACAAAATATCATAAGCAGCTAATTCTTTTGAGTGGGTGGATTGGTATGTGGGACTGGGGATCGAACCCAGGGTATTCAGCATGACAGCAAATGGTCTACCACTGAGCTAAACCCTCAGACCATAAGTAAATCTTTAAAGCTTTTGTAATTTGTAATATCATTTGCCCATGACTCAATTAGAGCTGCAAACTCTAAGGGCTAATTGAGCTTGTTACACTTTTAGTTGAAGAAGAGGTATCCTGTTACTCTGAAAATTCTTCTTTAGTTGTCTATGGTCTTGAGAGTCTGTCTTCTTTTTTTACAGCTATTAGTCCAGCTGATCTATTTCTTTTCTTTTTTTTTTTTTTATTTTAAACCAAGAGCATGTATTGGTACATTCTACATACATTGGTCACATTCATTGCATTTATTCTGTACCTATACATGGTGCATCTTGGTTGATCTATTTATTTTCTTAGAGATATAGAATTTTCACTAAACATCATGTTTGTGTGTTTTGTTGTGGTTTTATTTTGGGGATTTGTTTTGGCTTGTTGTTTGTTGACTACGAGGCAAGGGACAAGTGTAAAGCAAATAAAATTACTCACTATCAAATCATTGAATGTCTTTGAAGTCTACTGAAATCTCCAAAAGTATACTTCAAAGAGAGTAGTAGTATCATTGGGAATCAAGGTATGTGATGGTGCATAGATTTCACAGCCTTTCTACAAAATCTTTAAATAAATATTTCTTAAAACCCCTCTATAGAGAGAAAATAGGTTTCGAAAAACTAGTCTAGGCTGGTGACTTCGCTCACAGGTACAGCCCTTGCCTAACCAATGGGAGGTCCTGGATTCCGCCTCACAAAAAAGAAGAAAGGGGAAAAAACAACAACGACAACAACAAAACAAAAAACAGGCAGATTATGTACAAATTAGAAGAAAACAGCTTATCTAGAGCAAGTTACAAGACAGTGAAGGGAAAAGAGAGCTAAAAAGAAAAGTTTTGGATCAAGAGTTTTGACTTGAACATGAATTTGCCTTAGATAAATTTGAGAAATCGTTTAAGGCCAGGAAGAGTTTGAAAGTGGGGTGGTCAGTTGGGCTTTCATTTGCCCTTTGAAGTGTGAGAAAAGAGTAGCATGAATTTACTAAGCAAAAGTGGAAAAAACGTACCTGAAGCACATTTCGAAGGATACGGTGATTTATTGGATAGGGAAAAGACAGTTAATTGAAATCCGGACAACAGAGAGAAGAATGGAGGTGGGGCTGACACCATGAAGTTGGAAGGGAAAATTGATGGAAAAAATCACAAGAGATGTTCCCAAAAGTTCAGAGCTTGAAGAAATACAATTTCCAAGTACAGCTTTCTGTGCGTGAGCTGAGCTGTAAGCTTGGAACGCAAAAGAGAAGGGGGCGGGGCCTAATGGTTCTGCTTTGTTAAGGCCTTCAGCACAAACTTTTGTATGGAAATTGTGAGAAAGTTTCCAGAGTTCACTCACTGGCCATCATATTCAGAGAGAAAATCCTGAGTCAAAGCAGTATCTACAGGAATAACAACAAGTGAAGAATTTATAAAGGAAGAGGAAAAAGAACAAAGTTGGAGGGCTTGGGCTGGGGGTTTAGTTCGGTGGTTAGAGCGCGTGCCTTGCAAGCACAAGGCCCTGAGTTCGATCCCCAGCACTGAGAAAAGAAGTTGAAGGACACCTGATTTCAAAATTTATTCTAAGGCTGCAGTCATGAAGACAGCCAAACACACCAATGGAACAGAGCAGAGAGAAATCCGCACACATACAGACAACTGATTTTGGCACGCTTGCAAGGGCAATTCAGCGGAGAAAGGATCTTTTCAATAAATGGGATAGAACAATTGGAAAGCCAAATGCCATTAAATGAATTTTGATTCGTACTTCATACCAACATAAAAATTAACTAAACATGGATTATAAACCTAAAAGACCAAAAACTAGAATTGCCAACAGAAAACATTTTTAAGATCTTGAATTAGGCAAAGGTTTTCTTATTTATAGCAACTCAAAAACATGGCCCATCAGAGAAAAAACAAATCAATAAATTTGAATTCATCTTCTTGGAAGACGTTGTTAAGAAGAAGGTCACAGATTTGTAGAAAGTACTTTGAAAATCCTAATTTTGAAAATAGATTTGCATCTAGAATTTTAAAAGCGTCAAGCTCAGTATAAGCAAACAGCCCAGATCAAAACAAACCAAAGCAAAAGAAAACAAACAAACAAAAAAAAAACCAGCAAAAGATTTGAAGGCATTTCACTAAAGAAGGTATAGATGTTAAATCGACACAAGATGCTCAACATCACTAGTCATTAAAGAAATGGAAAATTAAAAAAGCGGGGAGAGGATACCATCTTTTTGAATGACTAAAATTAGCATACTGATTATACCAAGTGTTTGCAAAGATTTAGAGAAATCAACTCCAAATCTTATACATTAGCTGGTGGGAATGTAAAACTGCCTCATTTTGGAAATCAGTCCATTTTTCAGAAGGTGAATATACTACCTTCTATATATTTAACCAACAGAAACGAAAGCATATGTTCATAGGAAAACTTGCACACAAACTGACAAAATTGAATTGATAGAACTGAAGGCTTGGAAAAATATGGGTGTATTTATACAGTGAATTTATACCCAACAATATAAGGAATGAACTGTTGATACACAAAACAGCATTGAGTCTCAAAATCATTGTGCTGCGTGAAGAAAACCAGAAAAAAAGGAATACTGTATCATTCTATTTATAAAATACTAGGAAATGGAAATGATCTCTAGTGACAGAAACTAGAGTAGTGATTTTGCTTGGGGATGGATCACCAGGGCTTGGGGAAAGGAGGAAAGAGTGATTATGGGGGGGTTCTGAGGAAATTTTTGAGAGTGATAGATATGTTTGTAATTGTAGTGATGGATGTATAAATATATAGAAACCTCAGATTGCACTATTTAAATATGTTCAATTTTTTTAACCCCAATTAGATCTCACTAAAACTATGTAAAAAGATTAATAAGCTCATTAAGACACTAACCTATAGAAAGCCTAAAAGAAATGATAATTTTATTTATTTATTTATTTATTTATTTATTTTTTTGGTACCAGGAATCGAACTCAGGGCCTCAGGCTAGCAAGGCAAACAGTCTAAGCACTGAGCTAAATCCCCAGCCCAGAAATGATAATTTTAAAAACAGAAAAAAGGAGGAGAAGCTACTGAAAAAGTTGTTAGAAATGATAAAGGGAACCAAGAATGACGTCAGTGTTTCAAGGAACATATAGTTTAAAAAAAAATGATAAACACATCGAAAAGAGGTCTGGGAGAAGTCCAGCAGATTAATATACTTGGCAAAACCTGCTGAACATCTGTGTAAGCATCCAGAGGTGCGAGCTAGAACCCAGGGCTGAAGGGAAGCGAAATGAAACAGAATTGGTGCTGTGGGTTGAAACCTCTTATTTAAAAAGCTGAGACAGGAGATACTAGCTAAAGAGCACGGTCAAGTGAACTAAAGTTTTTTTTGCTGAAATTTGAAAGCAGGAAAAAAAAAAAGAGAGAGAGAAATAAAGAAGAAACTGAAGCTTCTATAGCTGAAGGTAAAACATGTGGGAACAAGATTATTGAGGAATGGAAGGGATGCGGTCTGGGGCCCAGGTGTCAGGATGAGACTTGGAAAGGAACAGCCCTCTTTGTTAGCTTCTGCCCTTTCTCTCAGGTAGGTTACAGAGCATCGCAGTGAATGATTTGAAACTCCAGGGGTGGAGGGAGACAATAATTCTTTCGCCAGCAGAAGTCTTAGAAAACCTGCATAACCAGACATTCTGACATTTTTTTCAAAGTTCTTTTTTCTCCACTATTAGGTGCTCTCGACTCTGCTCCTCGCCATATCTTTTCATAAGACTTTAAGGATCAAGTGATTCCTGGCTAAGAAATAAAAGCAAAATTATCCTGTTACCCAATAGACCAGATGAAACCACTAAAATTAGGTAAAACCCCAAGAGGAGACGTTGGAGGAGAACCCAGCTGTGTCTGTAAAGGATGCTACCTGAGATGGCTCATAGGTTTATGCTATAATCAGGCCAGTATGATCTTACCATACCACGCTGAAAATGTCACCACTCTCTGTTTTATTGGGAATCTGATTTTACTTTTTGTTTCGGTGCTGGTAGGTTGGCTTAGTAATAAATAAGTGAAATCATTTGGAAGAAAAAAAAAAAACCTAATCTCTGATAAAAGACGATTTATGAATGGTCTCATCTCCCAAAATGTGACTCTTCCCTCCTGTAATCTATCGCGGCTTTGTCCCAAGCCTCAATACATAGGACGACTTCTGTTGGGTTCATCTCAGTTTCTTGCCACTTTAGGGAGTTTATACTGAGTCAGATGTTTCAGTAGGGCAAGAGGGCAGGAGAAGAGTAAGGGAAAAACTGTGGGATTATGTGTATAAGGGGATGGTGGAAAATCTTCATGCGATCGGGAAGCAAGTACCACTGGAAGGCTGGATGACATAGCCAAGGCTTACACAACAGTGCAAAGGGTCTGAGCCTGCAAATTAGACTCGATCTCAAATCCAGACTTTTCCTGTATACACTGTGTTCCATTTATCTTGCGGCCTCATCCCTGTAGTCGGTATGGTTCACTGCACCTGGTAGTCAAAGAATTCAACAACCTGAGGGATTTCAGTATGTGCTAGGCAATAGGCAGGCAATGTAAGGTAGCTGTACTTATTAATGTTCAATAATAAATGATCTTAACTCATAAAAATACACCCAAAGGTGTCTGAATTCCATTATTTGTTTACCTTGGGTGGTCAACTGATGCTTGTAACATTTTGGTGATTGATAAAGACCCGGAATGAGGGAACAGCAATTGAGTGAGCCCCTTTGACAAGTTGAATCCTATAAGAGAAATCCTTAATACCCTCAATGCTAAATATTTTGTAAGGCCCTGAAGTAGGATCCATGTGTCCAGCATATGTTTATACATTTAAATTTCTTAGTTCCTTATCCAGAAATGAGACAAAATAACTCAACTATTTTCTAGGATCACTGGAACCTGTCTTTAAAGTAAATTCATTCTTTAAATTCATATCACATAGTACCTTGAAACTAGTTTAATTATAAATTAGGCTCACTGCTGAATTATGACCTTTTCTTTCAGTAATGGAAATTAAAGCCAGGACCTTTGCACCGAGGTATATCGCCAGCCCTTCTTATTCATAAGACAAGCTGGGCTCAATCTTACAGTCCTCCTGCCTCAGTCACCCAAAGTGCTGGGATTAGAGATGTTTGCCACCATGCCCGGCTTGCATTATGACTTTGGATACAATGAAACCATGCTTTTTAAGAGTAACTTCTTGTGTATTTCAGATAGTCTCTGTTCAGCAATTTAAAAGATCTCGAATTTGTAGACTTCTATTGTCTGTTTATTAAGGCAAAAGGAAAAAGGATTCTCAGAATACAAAGCCTGAGTAGTAAGATCTCTGTGTCATGACTGAGAATTCAGGTTTGTGGTATGAACACATTCTGGCAATCTTAATCATGGGTCATTTCATGGTAGATCAGCTTGTCTCAAGTTTTACACTACAATTAAGTGCAAAGTAGAATGTAGTCTTAGTGATCGGGATACACTTGCTAAAGATAGCGCACCCCTCCCCATCTGACCCTCCTGGTGGAAGTTCAGTGCATACTGAGGCCTATGATTTAAGAGCTATAAAGGGTCTGGCACAAGCTTTTCCCTGCTTTATATCATGGCCGGAATTAGTTAATAACCCAAGCCTGGGCTTTGGTTTGGCTCTGAGAATTACTAAAGTCATATATTACTTCCGAAGATATGCCACTAAAAAAATGTTTTTTTTTTTTTCATTTCCTGGGTTCTTGCGGAGTACATGATTAGGAAGAGTATCAATGAAGCAAATATCTTCTTTGAGTTAAGAGAAAGAAGAACATGTTCCATCAGTCAAAACCTAATAAAACTGTCCAAACTTGAAGTGAGCTAATAGTCGAAAGTTAACGTTGCAAAGTTAGTATTGTAAAGTTAATTTGTCACATGTTTAATGATACACATTATTGTGCTACATGGTAATTAGACATAAATGGCAAGCAATTAATATATATGGCTGAAATTAGAAGTTTTACACAGCCAAACCAATTTGAATTGATCTTTTTCTTCTTGCTTCGTTAATTTTCCATTTTCTATAAACAGCATCAATGTTGACAGCTTCCTTGACACCTAGCCTTTAAACATCTCAGTAGAGAATTATGTACTGCTTTAAAAGTATTTTTGATGTTTGAGGAGAGATGTGCTTAACCTGATTTGAATATCACACCATGTATGAAAATGTCACATGGTACCCCATAAGTAGGTATAATTTTTATGTGGCAATTCAGAACTGAAGTTCAAATGTACTCCCACTTCCTCCCTGTGGGTTTGTGCTGCTTAACCAGTCCATACTGACTGCATTAATACTTATTACCAAGTTTTAAGAGGATGCTGAATAAAGTTGCCAAGGAGCCCCCATCATTTCTTCTCTTCCCCACACCATTTTGTGACCCGGGTGGCAAAAAAGCATGGACCTCATAAAAGAGTTTCCCCATTCTCTGACTTCCTTGCATACAGAGAAGGGCCTGTGGAGATTGAGGGGGACATGCATTTCTAGAGGTCTACCCCTTGAGGTTTCAAGTGTTTCAGCTCTGTCTCAGTACCCTTTCCGTGTCCAGGTTCCAGTAACTACACCTTTCCTACTGCTCCTTCTAACCAGTTTTCACACTGGTGCACTGTACTGACCCCACGTTTTCTTTTATCCCCCTCCAAAAAGGGACATTAAGCTCTTCACCGTTTCCCAATTCCAGTATGCCGTGTATTACTCGCTTGGACCCTGAATAATTCACAAGGTATGATTTTACCTATAAACATTTATTTTGTCATGCTTAACAAAGCACAAGGTTATCATAGCATCATAGTATTTGTTTTACTTGTGTTGTATTTTATCAGCCTTGGTAGGTGGAATGTAGTAGGCACTGAATATCTGCTTGAATTAATGAATCTATGTCATGTGTTGTACTTCCTGAGTTAGTTTTGAAAATCAGTGGTATTACAGTGAGACAATCAAATTATAAAATGGAAACAGGGTAAAGAACTATTAATCTATGGCTGCTAAGCAATGAACATGGAACATGCTCTGATTTGAAGTCACCTTTATGAATTTAGAAACCTCTTGCTTGAATGGTCTGAAGCTTTGTTTTCTGAGTTTCTTATCTTTAAATGGGCAGCATTTTACATTTTTACTCGCAACACAGTCTGATGTAACTGTTTGAATACCAGCTAAGTGTTTTGGCTTATAAAAAATAATGCTTAATAAATTCAGTTAAACAATTGACTGCTGAGTGTCTGACATACTAAGATCATTTGATCAGTTGTGCAGAGAAGAAATTGGAGGCAAAGATAATAGTTAGGAATCTATTGCAATAGCCTAAGACAAACTAAATATTTACTAAGTTTTGTTATGACTTTGCTTTGGCCATTTTCTTCCTGCTTAGTTTTTGGGTGGACTTTGGAGGAAAGCTGGTTATTAAGTTCTGGCAAACTCTTTCGAGTTACAGTATTTACTTTCTTTTTCTACATTACCTTTTCAGTTTCATTCCTTGGGCAACCAACTGATTTAAAAAAAAAAAGATACCTTCTAAGAATTTCAAGTTAGTTACAATCTAGTTGAGAAACAAAATACTGTACAAGCAAAGGAAAAGTAGTAACAAAACAGCAAAGTGGCTGAGGACTTAGAATGTAGCTTGAGACTGATACTCAAATGAATAGTAGAGACAACAGCTATCCAAAGTATAGCACTAAAAGGTGGCTATGGGCTGGGAACCTTGGGAGATTTTCCTGGTGAGTTTAGCCTCAATGAATAGGCAGAGAGTTACAAAGGAAGTCCCAAACTTGGGGTAAAAGGAAGTCCCAGACTTAGGGTAAGAGGAATTCTAAAGTGAGCAGAGTAACAAGAAATACTCAAACTTCTTATCCTTTCCTTGTAAGCCCCCTTTTTCTTCCTGTCAAGTTGCGGAGCTGTCCAAGTTACGAACAGGTTGTGGAAGTGCTATCTCCAGTTAGGGAAGGCCTTTCCACTCCCTTTCTTCCCCCGTTCTTCAAGCCTTAGTGAGACCCAAAATACTTGTCCAGCATGTTGAGGTCCAGCATGTTCTCGAGTCTGGCTTAAGATCATGTGAAAGATCCACTTAAATATCAGACAAGAAACAAAATTGGACATATTTTACTATTAAAATTCATAGGAATGCTCTTTCTCCCAGAAATGGTGTATAAATAAAAAATGCTTGTTAAGTTATTCTAGCACTCATAAGGAAAAATTAAAATGCCCAGAATAGAAGAGAATTATGAAAGATCTTTATTATTGGAGTACATAGGAGCCTCAAATACTGACTAGAGTGGTTTATACAAGTATGAATAGAATTATTCCTTGAAATGACCAAATGAGTCAGTACTAAAAAAAATTCTCTTAATTTCACAGATGAGGAGACTGGTAAAGAGAGGTAAAGTAACATATATAATACCCCACAGCCAGTAAATGCTGCACCAGTGATCAAACTTAAATAGCTGGACTCCCAAGCTTTGCCCCTGAATGCCTTAAAAATTTTATAGCTGATCTGATCCTTTCTCTGTAAAATCTACATGGTAGAAGTAGATAATCACTTAAGGTTTCCATCCTGTCCTCACACCTGCTGTTCTGTGATGTGTTCATCTCTCTCACATATGCACCTTGACATTTGCCCCCGTGTAAAAGATTAAGTGTTGGATTCACATCCTCGATTTCTACTCTCCTTACACGGCTCAAGTTCGAAGCTCTCTATCCTCACTCCCAAAGGAATGCTCCCTTCACAGAAACTGACACTAGCTGTTCTGAGTCCTGAATAACTCGAAGAGGATAAGATTCCAGGTCAGTAAGGAACAACCCCTGTCTCAGATTTGCAATCTTCCCAAACGTTTGATGTGATAGAGAACCTTTTTTCAGGATGCAATTAGAGAATTATCCTGTATTATGAGAAACCTTAACATGGCAATGACTAAGATGTGGCTCCGATTTTTCCACTGATATTAAATGAATAATTGAGTTTGAGGGAATATACCTACTACCTACTCAAAAAAGATCAAGTAATGCTATTTCCATGTTGCATTTTTTTGAAGGTCGAACTCACGACTTTGTGCTTGCTAGGCAAATGCTCTACCACTTGAGCTAAATCCCCAACCCTTAGGTCTGCATTTTGAACCCAATTAAGACCCAAATGAATAACAGAAGTTTCTACTGCATGGGAACAACTTGATCGGAGTAAATAGATCTGTGGAGAGCTCACCTTGTCTCCTGTGCAAAGACT
>PVJO010013939.1:0-50094 GCA_004026905.1 Hystrix cristata
TTTAGGCCTGAGCTGTTGATGCAACAGTCTACCAAGTGAACTAAAGAATAGGAATATAGCTGCCTCTGAAAGGAGGCTCAGAGCTTATTTTGGGGCCTGCTGAGTTGAAATTCTTATTGCTCAGACCAGTGGAAATTCAGTTCATCGTTGGTGTAGGGAGATAGAAATTCAGAAACCATCAACACATAGAGGTTAGACGAGATCATCTGGGGAGTAGATAGAAAGAGAAAAGAGATAAAGTCTGAAGTTTCAGCCTTAGAACATCAGAGCACTCCAAAATTTAGGGTCTGAGGTCTGGCTGGTTTTTCAGACTTGATATCTGTATAAGTGTGCTGGATCCTACACTTGCGGGGCTTCCAAGTTTGTTTCAGGGCTCTGTTCTTGCCTTGTAGGTCTCTATATTTGACCAAGAGCCCTCATATTTTTACCCAGAACAGCACTCCACAACTTATGTAGCTGCTTCTAGTTGGGGACACATAAAGAACCAGAAAAGAAACTAGAAGTAGTCTGGAAGGTAAAATGAAAACCAAGGAAGTATAAATTCCTGGAATCCAAATAAATAAGAATTCCTGAGAATCAAAAAGATAAAATCTCACAGGCAGCTACTGCCAAGTAAAACACAGATTGAAAAGTGAGCACTAGACTTGGCAGGGAGCAAGTCGTCGGCACCCTGGAGAACACATTTAGTATGGGGTAGGATGAAATCCCAATTGGAGTGAATTTACTTTAAAAATTTCCAAAAGAAATTGATGAGTGACAAATATCTGTAAAAGAACTTTGCTCTAGAGTAATAGATCCGAGAGAGACAGAGAAAGGGGGGTGGGGGAGAGAAGGATTAGCATAACTCTATGTTTGTTATACTAAAGGGAAAGGAGATAAAGCAGGAAAAGAAAAATAATTGTTGCAATATTGTTTTTAAATAGAAAAAGGAGTCTCAGAACTTGTATACAGTAGGTCACTAGTTTTAACTCTGAGTAAAGGAAGATCATTCATACTAAAAACCAAGATAATATGCTGTACAAGTTTTGATCTTGGAACTACCATAAGGGTTTACTATTACCTTCACATCTGTCTTTTTATCTATGAAGCAGGCATGAAGAAAGTGATGAGATGAAGGTGAGGTGAGACAAAGTGTGTTAGAAAATGATTTGAAGGAAGAGATAAAAGTATACAATAATTTGTAAGAGAGTAGAAGAAAGTGCAAGGAATATATGTTGTGACTTTTAAATTAATATTAAAGAACTATCATCATTTTAAAATTTGTTACATGGTTGTATGTTTTATACTTCAGTCAGCAGCACCAGTATTGGCACAAAGGAGTAGAATTGGGCATAACAAAGGTTGTTGTTTACCAAGGGACCATGTTCAAAAGATAAGGAAAGGAAGGTCAAGTTAAAAGCAAGGTAGAATCATAAAGCTGTTCATAAAATGTGACTTGCATAAGAAGAACAGAGGACGCATGGGGCAGAAGCAACTGAAGATGTGGTCAGGTCATGGACTCAAGGTGTAAGTGAGAGAGGATTGGTGGAGTGGAGGCAAGAGGAGAAATGAACAGGAAAGAGACGAGAAGGAAGCAGAGAACGTGATGTTTGAAACTGAAACTGTGGCAAGGTGGCAACCACAACCCGCGGCCTCGCCATCGCTCAGGTCAATGGGAACACTTTGACGAGGTGGGGCTGAAATCCAGTAGAGACCATGTTCATCAAAGAAGGAGAACGCAAGGTTCGTTAGAAGACACAACACACAAAGATAATCTATATGCATGTTGCGATCATCACTAACTGTCACCTAAGAGAAACGGTGTTAGAAAAGGGTTCAATGAGCCAGGTGCTGAAATCTTTAAGTGAGTGTGGTTTGTACTTGGGGGATCAGCAGTGCCCACAATATTGAGAGCAGTAGGTGATCTGGTCTGAAACGAGATTCTAGGCAGAGACATTTGTAAGTGAGGAAGAATGATCTAGAAGAAGCAACATGGAGAGGAATAAATTACCTCACTTTCAAGAACTATGTTCTGAGTGGTGTGAGAGCAAAATAGCCACATTTGCAAGGAACTCACAGAGAATCGCATTACAGAAGGACCCAGTCTCAGTTACAGATTGAAGGTAAAGAGAGTACTGGCAGAAAAGTTTCAAATTAATGGTGAATTGGATGATGATGAAGTCATTTAAAATCACTTTTCACTGACCTTTTAAAAACTGAGCACATACAGAATATATTCTCCATCCACAAAAGAATTAAATATGAAGCCAGTTAATGAAAGATACCTGGAAAATTCTCAAATAGTTGGAAAGGAAGCAACATGTTTATAAGTAATTTGCAAGGAAAATTAGAAAACATTTTTACATGAATGCAAATAAAAACAAAATATATCAAAATTTGTGTGATGAAGATAAAAGAGAACTTAGGCAGAAATTTGTTACTTTAATTGCTTATATTAAAATGAAAGATTTTATGTCAGTGAGCTAAATTCTCAGTGTGGGAAGCTAGTAAAAGGAAAGCAAATTTAATCAATATAAATAGAAGAAAAGTATGAATAAATACTAGACGTCAATGAAATAGGTAATAGATAAGCAATAGAGAAAAATAACGAAGAATAAAACTTTATTAGCCAAAACTCTCTCTCAAAAAGAAAAAGAAAAAAAAAAAAAGAAAAAAAAGAAAAAAGAGGCTGGGGACAGCATTTAATATGAAGGCCCTGGATTCAATCCACAGTAACACACACACACACAAAAAGCTACATAAATTGGGCTTTACAAAATTAACCTTTTGCTCCTCAATGAGTGGAGGAAGATGCTATTTTGGAAATAATTTTTCAGTATCCATGTCTCTGAGTAATCTTATATCTAGCATATATTAAAAAAAACTGAAAATTAAAGAAAAACTAAGGAGGCAGAAATATAATAAACAATGCCAAACATCGAGCAAATATTTCACAAAAAAGATGCTTGGATGATCATTGAGAACATGATTTATTCTCAACAATTTTAGCAAATTAAACCACAGAGGGATACAGCTACGTATCTACCAGAACAGCTAGCAAGATGATGGGAAATATTGAAACACTGCAAAGGATGAGAAATTAGTGTAACTCACTGATAAAAGGAATGCACAGTTATAAACCACTTCTGATGAGCTGTCTAGCTGTAAATTATAAAGTTCAAACCACACTCCCCATATGGTCCCAAAATCATTCACCTAGACTGTACTCAACAGAAGTAGGAACATATATCTATGAAAAGATTACTAGTTAAATGCTTGCAGACATTTCAGAAACAAAACTAAACCTGTCAATCAACAAGGTGATTAATGAACAAACGACAGTGTATTTGTACAATAGGGACCCACTTATCCGTGAAAATATATTAATTAGTGGTACCTGAACCATTGGAGAATGACAAAAACGTTTCAAGTGAAAATAGCCAGACATGAAAATACCAAGTGTAAATTCCATTCTATGACTTTTAAAACAAGTCAGAAATCCTCTTTCATGGATGGATGTCTTCAACTGCTCTGTTGTGGCTGTCTCAATATCCTGAATCAATTCAAAACATCTACCTTTCATGGTCATTTTGACTCTGGGCACGAGCCAGAAGTCACACGGGGCAGTTCCAGTGGACAAGGTGGACACGGGCGCAGCCTAGTGTCTCGCAAGCCTGCCTTTCTGTTGGATGGTGCTGGCAGCAGACTTCACCGTACTTCCTGGCACACCTCATAAAGACACTCACAAAATACATCCATAATCTTTTCAGAAAGTGGCACGAATTGTGGGATAGGTGTGTTTGAAGCAGGAGAGAGTCATTTTGAAGGGAATTAATGGCAATGTGTCTTTTATGACCGTAGATTTTTTAAATTAAAAAAAAAAATAAAATCAGTGATTGCTTGCAGAGGGGAATTGGAGTCATTTGGATTGGTAAGGCAAATGAGGGGACTTGTGGGGATGACGGACGTGTTCTAGATATTGAATGGCAAGATGGTAACACGGAAGAAATGTTTGCACAATCCATAAGGCATTATATAGTTGTAGTTCACTAAAGTTAAAAACAGAATTGCTTGATAGCTGCTATTTTATAACAGATATAAAGCAACAGTAAGAAAATAAGACAAAAATCTATCTGAGGACACAAATACTGTTTTTTTTTTATTGTGTGCCTTTTGTAATTTGAATGATTTTGTGTTTGAGTAATTTGAAATAGTAGCTAGCTTTGTTTAATATACTGTGTGGCAGTTTCACAAAAGATGCAACACAGTTATTATCGACATTACTATTAACTTGATAAAGCAGATTAGCTTTTAATGAAAATATATCCTCTGGTTCTAAAATACATTTAAAGGAACTTTTCCATATTTAGAAATTTATTTCTTATCCTCCCTTGGTGGCTAATGAGCTTTAATTAAGTTTAATTGCAAAGTTTATCATAATGACAAAAAGTACACTCATCTATTCTTCATCTCCACGCCCCACCTCCATTCCCTTAGGAAAAAGGAAAATTTATCTCTGTTTTAAATAAAAAACAGAAGTAAATGAGATCCTTGAATAAAGCACAATGTTCTATGTGTGTTTGCTGGATTAGGGTATACTTAATTTAAGGAGCCTTTGGTGATACTGTATAATTGTGAATAACTTTTTGTTTTGCTTCCAAAACCATTATTGCTTTTTAAGACTTGTTTGCTATTCTTATAGCAGTTTTTAAAATTTAGATTCTTAAATTTTGTCTGTTATTTGCACAATAATGTCTTACTCTTAAAGCCTTCCTTGCTTTTTGTACAAACCTTCCCACAAGTACAGAAGGGTCGTTTTGGAAACAGACCACACTGTCTCCTTGGAAATACTCAGTGTCTAAGATGTCCTCTTCCCTTTCTTGTGTTTCACGATCTATTTCCCTTATTTTACTACTGAGTCTAATCTGTCCTGAGCTAAATGAGATCATATTTGTGTTGTGGAAAGCCACACCTTCTGTGATTGGTTTTAATTTCTAAATGTAGCTTACTCTACAAAATATTTCTTTAATGCCTTGAAGTAAAAAAAAAAAAAACCACCAAAAAGAAGTGAATTATTTATATTTTTACTTTAAAGCGTAAGTCTCTTAGGATTAGTGAGAATATATTTGGCGTATTGCATTGCATCTAATGCAGTGTAATTGTGTAATAAATATTAATAGGAATAGTAGAAAATGTGTATGGGGAATTTTCCTTAAAAGAAAACAATTGTTCTGTAATCTATAATAAAATGAATTTCAATTTATGGGCATAGTGAGGTCTGAAAAAAACTGATGCTTTGAAAGAATCTCATGAAAATTACTTCAAAACAAGAAGCAAAATCATGAAGGAATACAAGAAGATTTGAGATGGAATGACCCTAGAATACAGAAATTTGTACTAGCATCTTAAGCACAATTAAGAATTTTGTAAAATGGATAAATAGTACTTTTTCTTCCGGTAATGTCATTTACTAGTCTGAAGAACTAACTGAAATAGCTGCCTCTTCTACAGAGCGGAAGCAAAGAAATACAGGAACTTTGCCACTCAGCGGGCCCCATTTCAGCAGGACTTCAAAATATGAATAACATTTCATTAAAATGAAAAAAAAAAGCGAGAGAACCTAACAACAAAAGAGGTCATGTTGTTCTTTTATGTTTGAGCAGCAAAAAATAGTTTTGAAAGGTGACATTTTTTCTTCTTTATTTTCTCAGGAATACAGAAATCTCCTTTTTGGATAAAAGTTCATTTTGTAGACTCGGCAGAAAATGCGAACCAACTTATTTCAGAAGCTCTGGTCATTAGGCTACTAATTATAACAATTTAAAAACAGGAATATATATACATATATATATATATATATATATATATATATATATATATATATATATAATCTTTTTTTTTCTCCTGAATGCTACAGATGGATTGTGCCTTTGGCAGCTCATAATTCTCTTAATAAAATAGTATTTGGTGTAATTATTTTATAGCAATTAGAATAGAGGGAACTTCTTTGTCAGGAATGGTGATCTGAATGCATGTTTGAATTATCCAGTGGCCACTGATGTGTGTCCCACTTCTTACTCTTTGTCCATGTCCTTATGGGGACACCGAAAGAAGACCGGCCCACCCCCCCCCCCCCCCCCCCCCCCCCCCCCCCCCCCCCCCCCCCCCCCCCCCCCCGCAGGACAACACAGCGCCGCCGGTCACTGAGAAGAGACTTCCAGCTAATTTTTACAGCCTCTGTGGGAATCCGACGTTTTTCCCGGTACATTCCTAGCCCTCCTTTGTGTGAGACTAGGCAGCCTGCAAATTTCCATCTGTAGGAAATATGCAAGTAAGCCGTAAACAATAAGATAGGCACACAGTGAATTGGAAAGAAGCTAGGATGTCGTGTAGTCTGCCTTACGTGCTAAAGGTGGTACACCGAGGTCACATAAAAATTGAGAACCTCAAATAAAAAAAAGGTCAGCAAAAGTTAGTTCTTATTTTTTTTTTTATTTTTATTTTAAACCAAGAGCATGTATTGGCACATTCTACATACATTGGTCACATTCATTACATTTATTCTGTACCTATACATGGTGCATTATTTTGATGTGCTGAAAATAGCAATATTTATTATTTTCAATTTACTAATACTGAGTGTTCATGACGTGTGCAAAGCCCGAAGTGACATTTTCTCTTCCCTGGTGCACGCCTGACGTCATCATCCTGGAGGATGATTTCCAGTAAAGGTGGGGAACAGGAATAAAAAATCCTGTGAAATGAGTGTACCTGGCAGTTACCATTGTGAGTGCACACTCGTGGGTAGTGGTGTTTGTGTGTGTGTCTCCCTCAGGGGAAGGGAAGTCAGTCTTGAGTCACACGAGCTGGCTTCACCCCCACCTAGTGCAGCACCCACAGTCTCTTTCTCAGCCTTTCCAGTCTCCAATTTCCTTACCAAAGAAAGAGATACTGCTTAAATCCCATAATCCTAAACTTTAACATGTGAGAGATTATGCAACAGTTTTTCCTAAAAATGAGGCCATAATAAAGTATGATTTTTGTTTACAAATATTTTCCTTTCAATTTTTTTCTACTAAAATACGTATTCCTATATTTATTTGGCCCTAAATAATTATGAAACTTTCATTGGAAACTATCCATGGGCACAGAATGTTTTCCAGTGGACATGGGATTATGGGGCAGATAGACCCAAGAAAGGAGCACGTAGAAAGGAGAATGCAAAGAATCCACATGTGCATTCAATCCACACACGAGAATGTTTGCATTATCTATAATACACCCTTCCAGGTTATCTAAATCCTAATTGTGTGGTAGCTATAAAACCACTTTGAGAGTTATATAAAACTGATTGCAATGCAAAATAATTTTTGTATATATATATATATATGCAAATTAACAATAGCTGGTAGAGGGAAAAATGTCCCTAACTCCAGGAAATATCAGTTTTGCTTCCATTTGTGTACTCATTTTAATATTTCTCTCTTTAAGGGTGTCTGTCCTTGAATTCTCCCTTGAACCGACTGTAACACCTCACTAGTTTTCTCATTAATAAGTTACATAAAATCTTTAACATATGATCATTTTTATATCTGAGTGAAAGTCATGACTTTTACCTTTTTGTTGGAAAATTATCTTTTAACAATCAAATTGCAGTTTTGCTTTTATCTCTCCTTGAGCATACAACATATTCACCGCATGCATATTTAATGGACTGAGCTGCTGTGTAGTATTGTGTCGAGGGCTGCCCTAGACGACAAAGGAAAGTGCTGTGGTGTGGTTGTGGTGTGACTCTCTTCCCAGGATCTTACCCCAGAAATGTGGTCCTCAATATGATATTAACAGATGATGGCACTTCTAAAGTGTGGGGTCCGGTGAGAGAGCAATGTACGTTGAGGGTGCTGCTCTTGGAAAAATCTAAGGTAGTTTCATGAGCTCCTGGTTAGTTCTCACAAGAGTGAGTTATTATATATAGCAAGCCCGTCCTTGAACCTCTCTCTGGCACAGTCTGTCCAGGAGCTCTCTTCCACATATGCCGTTGACAAGGAAATGATGTCTACATGGAATTTTCACGAGGGATACATCAGTCTAACCCAAACTGTGAATTAAATAAACACCTTTAAAAAATTATCCACCCACAGGTGTTTTATTATAGCAGTGAAGAATAGACTACAACAGACTATGAAATTGATGTCTGACTTGGAGGCAGGAGAGCTACTGACTCACAGATAAAATTCTTTTCCATAATCCTTTCATCTTTTTTCTTTCTTTTTAGTTTTCTTCCTTTCTGTCACATGAAATAAAACAAATGAGAAGATTGTTTCATTATGATGAATGATATGAGCATAGGTAGATTGCCCCTCATTTATAATAAAATTGATAAAGTGCTTGAACTACAATGATTCTATTTCCATGCTAAACAAATTAAACATCTTCTTACCAATAGGGAAGAAATGTGACACACCACTTTGTTCTGAGGGAGATTTTTGCTTTAAAAACAATCTCAAAAAGAAACCCAAGAAGACAGAGCAGAGAGTGTTCTGGTGGCCAGGTTATACGTAGACAGGAGAGTCACCATCGTACGGGGCTGCCAGTGATGGGCTCACTCACCATTTCCTGGGCCAACAGATGCATTAAATGGGAAGATATGCCTGCCAGCTATTTGTAAGATGTTCTTCTCCTCACCCCATTATATGCTCTGACTTTATGTTGTGTCAGTGTGATAAAAATGAGGAATTGGAGAGTAAGGAGCTAGCCTTTAGCTCAACGATTTAAACCCTTTCCTACTCGATTGTAACATTCTATGCATTTTCTAACTATAAAGAGGGATAAAAACCATGACAGGGTGGACACATGCAATAATTTCTATTACGGTGGACATGACCCATTACTTTGACTGTGGCCTTTATTTTTCTTCATCACCAGGTTTAATTTTATGGGAATTGTAAAAGGACTATTGTGCTGTTACACTTATAAAACCAGAAGCATCCAACCTGTGTCTACGAAAGCAAAATGAAAGGAAGAGTTGAAATGATTCTGTGGAAGTTTTTTACCTATTCATTCATTCAAACTTTATTACTCTGATAATTGATCAAATTCAACAAGTATTTTTCTAAAGTTCTAGCCCTGGAAATTTAATAGTAACTGAAAGTTGATTACATTCATGAATATTAAATTGTAATTAAATATATATTTAAATTCTAATTTAAATATAATTTTAAGTTTAAAATAAACATAAAAATCATTAATATTCATTTATATATAAACAAATGAAACTCTGGCAGTGATTGATTTTATGAAGATGATTAAAACAATGATGTTTTAAATGTCGTCCAGATGATTGTTCTCTATCAAATGAGCTAAAGCTCTCTCAGCAAGGTCTTTCATTTAAACTGTGACAGAAATGACAAAGGTTATGGTCCTACAAATATGTGAGAAATAATCCTCCCAGTTACAGGAACAGCTATCAAAAATATGTTAGAAATCAATTATTTTTTAAAGTTAATTATACATTTAATATGTAGTAAATACGTTAGTATTTTCTATTAAAAATACAGATGACTACATCGTGCTCATTAGGATAACAATGGGAACCCCAAAAGAGAAGGGAACATATCTTGCTAAGGATTTAGGGAAATTAGAGCTCTTGCACATTGCTGAAATCACCAATAATGAAGGAGCCATGAAAAACAGGGTAAATCCTCAAAAAAAAACCACAATCCAACAATTTCACTTCTAACTGTATACCTAAAACCATAGAAAACAGAATCTCAAAGATGTATTTTATCATGTATGTTCATAGAAGCATTATTTACAACAGTCAAAACGTGGAAACCACTCAGGTGTCTACAGATTTAGATAGACGAAAGTGGTCTATGCAAACGATGGCATATTATTCAGCCTCGAAAACACTACAACAGGAAAGCTCCAAAATGAGTGAATCTTGAAGAGATTACAAGTGAAAAATTCCAGTCGCAAAAGAATAATACAGGTGTGTATTTTATATTGTTACTTTATTTTACTACAGTTAAAAAACAGAAATGTGTGTAAAGGGAAAAAATTATTTAAATGGAGAATAATACTATTTTATATATATCTTTTTTTCACTTTGTTCCTTTTTCCTTTAGAGAAGAATCATAACATACAGGATCACTACAAAGGAAGCCAGAACTGAGAAACAGTCTCAGGGTAAGATAGAGAAGGAGAAGCAACTGGGGTGAAGTCTCCTTTCTCCTTTCCAAGAATATCCACGGCCAGATGCCAGAGCTTTGATTCTCTGTATTCACTCTTATATCCAACCACCTAGCACAGTGTCCACCATATTGGAAACACTTGGTAATATTTTAATTAATCTGGTAATAGAGAACAGGTAATGTCGCAGGCGGAAATAGTTATTTGTTCACTTGTTTTTTTTCATTTTGAGGAATATAGCACAGTGTTACAATAAAAATACAGAGATTAAAGGAAACTTTTCCTTTTTATTTGTTTTTTTTTTACCTCAAGGAGGAAAAAATGAATGGAAGATGTAAATACGAGTTGGATCAAAATTTGAAGGATTTTCAAAGAGTAGCAAACAACATTACTAATCACTCACTAATTACATGAAGATAATGTTGAGAAGAAGGAAATAAAGACTGCTGGTGAGCCTTTTAGGCTAAGGGAATTCAGGAATTTATGGTTGAAAAGCTCATAGTTGAGGCCATGTCCTACTGTCACAGTTAGTAGTGAAGACTTAGGAGTTGGAAGCCTGGAGTCTCAGCTCCAGTGCACAGAGGGTGTGAAGAGCAGCGGTGGTTGCCACAGATCACGAGGAACACGTGAACACTGGGATACTTCGACCATAACAGATATTAGATACAACTGATGCTCCATTGATCTTCCTTGAAGTACTTCAAGAAATCTCCATTTTGTCCATAAACCTTTCATTTCCTTAATCTTGATTCAGATTTCAGTATTTTGTCAACAGAATAGTGGTTCTCAAGTTTAAGAAGACAAACAGCTAGGAAGTATGCAAAAATTACAGACAACAGAGCCAATTTCAAAGCAGGTAGTTCCCAAGATTTTAAAAACACTGTTAATGTAGTCGATTGGGTACAGAGATGGATTGTTGGGTGATAGATAGGTCGGTAGTTTTATAGATAAACTATGCTGAAATTTTAATAATCTATTTTGCTCTGATGAGAAATTCAATTCCAATGGTATTGCTGTCACTAAAGTGTTAGCAACTAGTTCCTTATGGAGACTTTGAGTTCCTAGCTATGCAATTAGGTAGCAGTTAATTTGAAGTTAAATGTATCAAAAAGTTTCAGGAGTATTTGAAGAGATTAATTTAAAAACATCTTTCAAACTTTCAGAATAATCTCTTCTATAGTTTACTCTTACTGTATCTTTGGCTTTTCCTTTACTTTAGTGTAAAATAATTTAGAATATGAGTGAAGATCCCACCTGGATGGCTTTGTCTGCTCTAGCTGCCCATCTTCTCCAGGTGTTCCTACCCTAGGACTTTTGTGAGAACTTTACTTTTGCACATATGCATTTTTTTTTAAAAAAGCATTTTCATGGAATAATATTTTACATAAATGTCATCACCTCTACATTTGCCTTTTCCTATGATTTGTTTCCATTTAGCATGCCCCACGCAGTTTTTTCCTATCAGCAAACATAGATGCACTGTATGTTCTAAAGTAGCATGACCAAAGGTTTTAATTCTTCTTAGTGGACAAATAGGTTGTTTCTAAATTTTGCTAAATTTTGCTTTCCTAACTTTAACCCTGGCCTTAAACCTAATGTTACTCATGCTACAAATATGTGTATATTTATGGGCAAAACCCACCGGGGAGTGCTCGGTGGCCATTTCTTCACACGGGTTGTTGTGCGGGACTTTGGATGTGTGTTTTCCACGATGTTCAAATTACACAACCCACATAGCAGATCTGATACCGTAGATTTGTCAAGAAGACACTTAATCTGCACTCAGCAAAGTCAAAACACTCTAGTTTCCTTACTGTCTACTTTTGCTGGGCTGCTTAGGTTTTCTGAACGCTTTTTACTTATGGTAGAAAATCCTTAGAATACCTGAAGTCTGTGCCTGAATTGGCTCCTGCTTCTTCACCTGCCAGATCCAAACACTTCCCTGTATTACAGCTCTAGTTGTTTGATCGTCAAGAGTAGTTCAACTGCAGCATCAGTGTTGGTATCAGTTAGCTTTGAATTTCCTTCCTGGTTTTGGCCTTTTATTTTTTTATGAGTTGAACTATATGCCGAGGAGAACATCATATCTGGTCAGCACTTCTAAGTATTTTGTATTGAGAGTTTTCTGGTGTCTAGTCTCACCACATTTGCCAGAATTGAAGTGCTGGACATTTTTCTGTATATTATAAATGTTCAAATACTGACATAAGACTCTGGAACTACTCCCATTTCCTTTACCTAGAAAGTACAGTGCAATAGAAGGAGAAACTGATTTACACTGACAGTATGTCTACAATGTCTATTTTATCAAAAGAAAAAAGGGAAAAACTGCTGATACTGGACTGTAAAACAGCTGTTGTTCTATTTGCCATTTTTAATCTATTTCTCCTATTTTCCCAGAGACTCAGGCATATATAAGAAAGTCTAAATATAGCTTTACTAGAGTCTTATCAGAGAAACTCAAAGTAAATGTGAAATTCCGATTCCACAGTCAAGGATGTGCTTGTATAAGGAATACAGTCGATGTCTGCATAACACCAGCTTCCCAAACATTTCAACAGAGACCGCTGTGTCAGCAGAGGCCACAGGGAAACATCGCCTCTTTCTCTATGATTGTATCTGTAGAAAAGCAGCCATCATTGACTTATTTTAAAATGTGATTCAGACCCCATCAGTAACATGTTGAAAGCCTTCCAACATTTGTCTCATTGTGATTAGGATGAATCCCACATTTCTCGGGTGATCTGGTCCTTGCCTACATCTTCAAGCTCACTTCTTTCATCCTATCCCTCCTTTATTAGGCTGCAGCCACGCTGAAAGGGCACAAGGGGCTTTGCCCTGAGTTTCTGTTCTCTTAGAACGGTCTTTCTTCAGATCTTTCTAAGGCTGCAGCCCTCCACCACCACTCACCACTAATTTCAGTTCAGTTGTCTCTTCTTCAAAACTCCCCTCCCTGGTCATGGTGTCTATTATAGGCATAGCATATTCCCAGATCCGTTGATGGGTTTTCTTATTCATATCCCTACAAGCTTTATTATATTAACTCTCTTTAAAAGATATGAGTTCTGTCATGTCACAAACTGTGTACTTTTTTAGCTTTGTATTTCCAATTCCTACACTGCTATGTGTTACACAGCAGATGCCCAGTGAATATTCTTTGAATAAATAAGTTAGTGGATGGTGTGAAGTCACCGAGCCCAGGGCCCCCGTCCCCTTTAGTTTGAAAGCTGCCGAGGCCAGAAAGGGGGACTAGATACTCTGATCAGCTCTTTTCACATCTTATACTTACCAGCACCCATAGCTTTGAATACATAGATCCCAGTGTGTAAACTGGCCAATTTGACTTCACCCAAAGACATTAGCCTACAACCTTTATCCTCACAAACGCAAAAGTGAACGACTCTGCATAGTTAGAGCAATATGCCAATGTCCGTCCATAAAATTACACAACTGCACCTATTAGAGGCCCAGAGCCTTTTAGAAACAACTTTGAAGAGGATGGAATATAGCTTGGTGCACACTATTACAAGAACTGTTTGTCTAAGGGCTGGTGAATCTCTATGGGAGTGATCATTTGAGGGAAATTTTCCCAGCAGGACTATGAACAGGTAGGAACAAGCAAAGCAGAGGAACAGATAAAGTGAAATGTTCAAGAGAGGCCCTGGGGATTCATTGTTTTAGGAAACTAGAAATTTCTATAGAGAAGTCAGGCAGCTTAACTAGATAGGTGTAAGATCTGTTAAAACTAGCAGTATTGGTAAGTTCTTTGGTTTTGAATGAGTCCTAAAAAGGACCTTCGACTTTGCAGCATAATAAATTGAATAAAAAATGCCGGGAGGAGATGGGAGTGGAGTCTCCTCTGGGCACAGTTAGTTGGCGTTATGTTTATCCTGTAGTCCAGTCGTCCTCAACCAGCAACAATTTGTCATGAGAAACAAGAGATCAAGCAATGTCTGGAAAGTTTTTTGGTTGGCACAAGTCAGGGGTGCTTCTGGCACTTGGAGAGTAGATGCCAGAGGGGTGCTAAACAGTAAACAACGCAAACTGGAACGAAGACTTAACCAGCTCGCGGTGTCAATCATGCCGGGATCACGAAACCCTCCTGCAGACTGTGGTCACTTATTAGAGGTTTTGTGAATCGCCTGACACATGGAAAGTGTTATTTTCGTCAAGATTTCTCAGTTGCCCACAAAGAACCACCTTTAGCAAAAAAGGGTGATTTTATTATTAGACTAGCAGCCCATCTCATGGACTTAAAGAGCAGGAATTCAGACAAACCTTAAGAAGAAATTGAAAGCACAAAAATAGAAAGCTACCAGATAGATTTCCTTCTATTTTTCTCTCTGTCAAGCTGTCTTCATTTTTGTCAATCTCTGCAGACTGTCTTTTAAGAAAGCTGTTCTATGCAGTTGCCAGAATATGAGCCTCTCAAGTGTCCCAGGATTACATGTTACCTTATTACCCACATTGGTAATTGCTATGTTTTATTTTTATCATTATTACTGTGTCCTCTCTTAGTGTTATTATGAATAAATATTTCCAAAGTCTTATCTGGCTTTAGATAACAAGTCCAGTTTCACAAGTTTTCTCTTATTATGCAGACAGGGGCTGAAGCTCAAGTTTCTTTCTGTTCCTTCCGTTCTTCTTTCTCTTCCTTCCTCTTCTCCCTCCCCTACCCCTTCCTCTCCTCCTTCTCCTCTTCCTTCCTCTTTCCCTTCCCCCTCCCCTCCCTCTCCTCCTCCTCCTTCTTTAAAGGTAGAGAAAATGAAAATAAACCCTGCACAAGAATACTTATCAAAGTATTTTCCAACCAAAAAGCTTCTGCATTCTCTATCTTTACTTACTTATGTGAATTTGTTTAGTGTTTTCTGCTGTAAACTACTCCTTGAAGGCTACTATATAATCAGATAAATACCACCTTTACTTAACCAAACATGAGAGGAATCTAAGGTAACTGTTTACTAAATAGAGAAAATTAAATTAAAATCCTTTGATATATTCTTATAAATGTCTACAGAATATCTCAATTTCTGAAATTACCTCATTGTGGACAGGTCAAATATTAAAAAAAAAAAAAGGGGGAACTATTCTGTGGAACAAGACTGGAGAAATACTAGACTGTAATACTTCTGAAATCAATGTTACTTTTAGAAAATCCCAAATGCTATTATACACTGATCTCAGAGATTTCTCTTTCATAGTATCATATTAAGTATCATCAGAAACTTCATCTGTTATTAAAGAAAACTCATTGAATTATTTAACTCAGAAATCTCCAAGATTTATTTCACCATGAAACACATTGCAATGTAATACATATTTATGTTCCTCAAGACAAGAGTCCCTTGCATTGCTGTTGAAAATTTCTGCCATTTCTCCCCATTGCATAAATGAACAAAAATTAGGTGGATACAGAGGTGATAATGGTAGTCTAAACTTTCTCAGTTAGAACCTTACCCAAGTTCGTATCCCAAGTTTTTATTACAGTATTTCACTTTCAGGGATACAAAGAACAAACAAAGAATAACTGTAACAAAACTTCATTACCTTTTGAATATTGAAATTACGCTTTTTGTTTTGTTCTGTTTTATTTTTTGAGAGAGGGTCTCACCATGTAATTCAGACTGGCCTTGAACTCAGTAGGTAGTCCAGGCTGGCCTCAAACATGCAGGGATTCTCCTGCCTCAGCCTCCGGAATGCTGCAATTACAGGTGTGGGCCAACACGGTCAGCAAAAAATGATGCTTTTTATTCACAAGCTTGAATTTTGTATATATTTGAGATAAAAATTTACATTTCCAGAGTAAAATTTTTTACTACCTGTCAAGAACTCCTAAAATAATTAATAAAATAAAATAAAATGGACATGTGGAAATAATCTCAAGTGTTTTAGTTTATATGTGGGTTTATATGTCACTGTATGATTAAAATATGAAACCATGTTTGTAGTACCTACGACATTTTAAAACAATCATCCTGTATGACACAGAGTGTCAAAAATGTTTCATAGTTGGAATTCTTCTACGCCCTTGAAGATATTGGATAAATGTATTAAATACTCATTAAATATGCACAATTTGATATGTTCTTTTAGGATCTAAAATAACTAGTAATCCAGCACTACGGGAATTATTCTCTCACTTACTTGAATATGGAATGACTTAAAATAGTATTAGTGAGAAAATTAACTGTAATCTGGACCATTATGGCAGATGATTGCTAATTACAGAAGTGAAATTAAAACTTAAAAGTACCATAATGTTACTTTACAACATGACATTATTTAAAATGATATCGTTATAGTCAAGGGGAAACAACACTGACATGCTACACTCTGTTGACTTTATTCCAAAATGATCAAGTCTTGATCAATGACAAAGAGAGTTTAAATTCATACCAAGCATCACAATGTTTTGTTATTGAGTTTCATTCTTTAAGCCAAAGCCTCTTTTCTTCTAAGAAACTCCTTAAGTAAATTTATGCGGCCCACATTGCCAATTCAACATAGAAAAACTGCAAAAATAAAGATACTTCTATGGAGAACCACAAAAACCATTTGAATTAAAGTGAAAATAAAGTGTACCACAGCCCTTTCCCAAAATGAGTCCAACTCAACTTTGAAGTTGGCAAAAACATTCTGAGCTCTACCAAAGCTAATTAGGGGGAATTATGCCCTGGCAATGCATGTTTTGTGTTCTTCCTTCAAGAATGTAATGGCCCATGCTGACTGCTAACACCCTTCTCCTAGAGCTACATTAAATTATTTCCTCTAATTTCTGACTAGTGAAGATAGAATTTTGGCCTTGATTTTCTCTTGTCTGCAATGTTTAGAAATCTTATTTCTAGGGCACAATATGAAATTTTGGGAAAGCCGATATCATACTGGATGTGTATTTGTTGAAGGAAAATCTTGTAGAATTCAACAAGATGAATTTGCTGTAGGAAGAATTTGTCCAATGTCATCTTCTCTCACACATAAAGGATCTGCAATCGAGGTAATTTTCAGCTAATTTTTAGCTGATGTTCAAGGTTCACTAAATCTCCATATATGTGCTCCTACACTACTCTCATTATCCAACTCTTCTACGATTAGATTAAACTAATTGGATAGTTCTTAGGTCAGAGTTTCCAAAACTTTTGCGTGTAGTTCAATGATAACTTTTTATCAGTTCAAATTTGCACATCAATGTTCTTACTCTGACGGCCTCCATAATGTAGAAAGTTTATCTGATGCAAGATGTAAATTTCTGAATTTTGTCATAATTGACACTTATAAAGTTGAATATGTCTACAAGTCATACCATGAATGGCAGGGCAGTGGCTTATTAGTGGCAATTTAGAATAAAACAGTAAATAAAAATTTAGGATGATAATGGCCTAGATGTTTATAATTGGGGAAGAAATGCTTCCAAATGTTATTAGGCAGCGCAACTCAATTCGCTTTTGGAGCAATTTAAGTTGCCATTGTAAAAACATAACTATTGACAAGATTTAAACCAGATAGTCATGAGTCATTTTTCCCTATTGGTAATCCTGACAACCTAGAGCCTCATTTCTTTCCCACTGATCATTAAGAATTTGCTATAGATTCTTTATTTGCTGAAGAAGGAAAACATGTTACAAATTTAATTTTTAAAAAGTAATCTCCATGTTCAAATTGCTTTGACTTAATATGTTACACAGTTTTGGCTTCTAGAGAGACATTTGAAATTGCAGATTTAAGGCAACATTGTGTTGAATAGGCTGTTGTATCGATCTACTTAGACACTACAACTTTTAGTGAAATTTGAGGTTACACTTCTTCCTAAGAAAAATGAGAAAATTAATGAAAATAAATTCAGAATCTTAACTGGGATTTTGTTCTTTTTTGGATATTTTAATATCTGTTATTTTATAACCTTATTTTGATTGATAAAAACTGAATGCATTCTATATTAACCTATATTGTATAAGACCAATGTTGATTTATGAATATTTTAATAGAAAATTATAACAATATTACACAAAACTGATCTTACTTAGCTATTTGAAATAAATGTATTATTTGCTTATGTTTATTATCTATTTCAAATATATATTAAATTTGAATTCTTAATGGCCTATCCACATTGATGGAGAGCTCAGCCTTGGTGATGGACACATTACATAATTCATGATATAAAAGTTTGAAGTTGAATGTTATGCCTCAGGTTTCTCAGAACTCATAATTTAAGTATATATAACTCAAACATTTTGTGAACTTTATAGCATTTCAACACTCCATATTATTTAATTTTATTCTCTCTAATCTAGAGGATCTGCTTATTTAGCTATAGGCACTTAATATAAAGAATATATTTCCTTATGTTGCTAGCTATACTGCTCTTTTATATATCTAAAGCAAAGCTGACTAAGCGTCAGTAATATACGGTTTAGTGTTTGTATTTACACCTGTAAAATCTCTCCTTATAGCTGTAATTATGTAGGTGTCCCTTGTAACTCTTGTTTTTCTTTTTTTTTGTAACTCTTGTCTTAGAAAGAGTGACATACTAAATTTAATAGATACCATAATGACTTCAATATAATTTTTCTATTATTCTTATGATCAGTTCAACTTGCTTTTCAGATACCTGCTTAGTGTTTTTCAATCTTCAAATGACCACGGTGCTTTTCTGGGACCCTGGGAGCAGGGTATTTCTAAATGTCTCTGGTTTCCATTATAACAAAAGAATATCCTCTCAGGGGATTATAAAAGCTGTAATTTCATCTCGGCGTTCCTATGACTAAACTGTTTGAGTTTGCCCCTACAATTTATGACATTACATGCACCCTAAAAGGAATTACAGACTTATAATATCCTGTGAGATATATTATTATTCTTTAGGTTACCTGTGTTTATGTCTAAAAAACTCGATGGACGAGCAGATTGTGCGGTCACCTCTTCAACGATTTTTTGCAATTTAAAAGACAACTGTATCTCAACAAAAATGCCTTTCTACAGCAGTTCATGCAGACTAAAGTGCAAAATTTACAAAGTTCTAGCTTTTACTAGATGTCTCAGAGTTCAAGCTCTGCTCTTCAAATTTATGTGTTTAATTGCAGGTAATCCCTGGGTCATTTTAGGAAAAATGACACACTTTTTCAATGAAATCTGTTCCTTTTTCAAATTATGCTGATAAATATGTTGGTATGTGGAGATGAGATACGTTGTTTTAGATTTATTCTTCTATTAATATATTGCCTCATCTTCTTCCAAATGAATTCTTAATCCAGGTCAGTGACATTAGTTACTTTTATTATTATTTTCACAAGAATTAAGTCTTAAAGCCAAGCAGCATCTTAAAGGAGGACTATATAACCTCATTATTGTTGGCTTTTGTGGACTGGGTACTTACTGTATTTGTCGTGGGGTACTATGCTTTGTGTTGTATGGCATTGCGTGACATCTCTGACCCCTTCCTTCTTTATCAGAATAATATACTCCACTTGTGGCAAGCCAGTGTATCTGGAAATATTGCCAAATATCTTCAGGAGGACAAAGTTGCCTCCAGTTAAAAAATCAACACAAAAATCCCTTGAGCTTTGTTAAATTACCCGGTGCCAATCATTTATTTTAACCCTGAAAATGTATCTTCTCACAATTCATGGTGCAAACCACTGGTGTTTTCTTTCCCTCTGATTTTCAGAGAGCTCCTGAGGGTCTTACCTATGAACTATTTTCCCTTTTTAGACTTGCCCCATTGCCTAATAACTGGTTCTTCATTCTGAATGTATGACTACCTGGGGTTTGTGTGCGTGCATGTGCGTGTCTGTGTGTCTGTGTGTGTGTGTGTCCCCTAAGCTAAAGTATCCATGTACATATTTGATATTGCTATGTAATACTATCTCTTGAAATGACTTAGCAAATTGCATCCTCCTGAAATATTTATTAATTTTATTGGAATTACTAATAACTTTTTTCTGTAAAACTGAATTATTTTAAAGCAATTGTTATAGTAACTCATTTGGTACTCTGTTCTACAGAAAAGCTGACGTCGGAGTTAAATGATGGCTCAAAGTGGGAGAAGACCAAATGCCCTACTCTGTCTTTAAAATGTCCTTGTGTTACAAGTGGAATTCTTGACCCTGACCAGACATCAGCAATAACCACCCCCAGTTTTCAGATTCAGTTCCATTAATTCTGTAAGCCACACAAAACCAGCCTTGGCGGAAGCATATGGCAGAGGATTTTCTTATGTAGAACATGGGTAGTTCTGGATTCAGTGGGTTTAGTTTCAATGCTAGAGTTCACGTCAACTCTATGACATCAGACAAGGTGACTTCTTCTTGGCTATAGGATTTATTTTCCTATTTTATTGATGTATGGTAATAATAGTTTTCCTCCTTTTAGACATAGGGTTACTAATAAGTAACATGTTACGATTCTCTGAGTGTGAACGTCACATGGTGGATTCGCGATTTCTACTATCTTTGTGCCTATTCTCACCCACAACACCTCTGTTACTGACTCAAATATATTACAGTGTGTTGCCTTTATGATCAAAGTTTCGTGTGCCTTTCATGGATATAATTTACTGGGTAACTACATAAACATCTTCTTGTAAACTTTCTGCCTAACATCTGCTGTGAGTTTGTGTTGATTTGCTGGATGTTTTTCCTAGTTCCTTCTTCACTGTTCCCCTGAGAAGTCTGCCCTCATATTTCTACCTAGTTCCTATATGCTTTTTCACTAGCGGCAAGCTCCTGTGTATGGATTCTGCGACGTTAATGTGGACTTCCGGTCCTGACGTGCGGAAGTCTGCTGGAGCTAAAATCTGGTAAATTGATCTTCATTTTCTGTGGGCCCCGCCAGCTTCCTAATATGGGACTTCCTTGAATAGCAATATTGAAATCAATTTTCTATACTCTATTGAAAAGCAAGATCGGAGCTCCACGACTAAAATCTGCCTTCCCACCACCCTGTTCAGAATACTCAGCATGATGTATGTACAAGGTTATACTGGCTACAACAAACAATGTTGTGCCCTTCCTTTCTCTTTTATGAGACAGAAAGGCCTTTGAAACTTCAAGGATGGTTTCAGTCCTATCATGCTGTCTGTGCTGAAAGTTACCCATCAAAGAAAAGCGCAGAGCAGCCGAGACACCTGTGTGCCCTCTCATACATTAAGTTATGGATTTACATCTATAATTAGATACTTCCCTAAGTAAATGCTCTACATGGCCTTAAGTTCAATTGTTACTTAACTGTTCAATGCTCTGTAACCTACTTTTAATGTAAGTTTGAAGACATCAATTGGTCCTTTATTTTATTCATCTATGTAATACAAGTTGTAGATATACCTACTATAGGAAATATAACGAAAGATTCTACTTCTCCAAAAACATCTCCAAAATTCTTTTGACTCTACCAATAATAGCTAGATTATTTATGAAACTACTTTTGGACTCTATGATCCATCCATCGCTGCCCTTACTCAGTTTTTGAAAATGGTATACTTGATCTAAACATTTTGAAAACAACTGAAGTAATTTTAGATTCATAGCTACAAAGGAACCATTTCTCTGTCCATCTGCAGTCATCATTTCACATCGAAGTAGAAATCTGTGAAGATATTCTGTTTTTCCATTATTGTCACATATAAGGACTGCCCAAAAGCTTTCCTGGAAGAAACGTGTCTAAGATCATCTCTTGTTCCCTCAGTGAGATAGCACGTTGGAGACCAGGCTGTGTTTATAACATCTTTTTCTAAAAGACTTAAACAGGAAGCCTAAGAATTTAAAAGTCAGTTTACACATTTTCCTGAGTCAGTCCTCTGCTCTTTTCTTATTTCTATTAAAACTGCTCAGTTTCCCCTCTCTGCCCCCCATTCATTGTATCATTTTCCTGTCTCACGTCCCTTCCCCTATTGTGACGCTCAGGGTCTGCAACAGGTCTTTCTGCTCACAGTTTTATCAGCAGAGACCTCATCTTAGCCCATTTTGATCAGCTTTTTCTCCTACTGAGGCTGCGTGTGTCAGGGGAGATCATAACTCGATGTGAATTTCTACACGTCAGAAACTCTATTATTCATTAGTCTTTCGTACTTACCATCATGAATCGTTTGTGTTTATAAAGTGTTGAAGTACAAGTAAAATCTCTTACATTTTCATGTTATTCATCTTAGACTTCATTTTTTTCTTTTTAGCAATGTTTTTATTAACCTCTAGTGGCTTACTAAACACACTCCAAAGAACAACTGTTAGAAACTACTTGTACTCTCCAGTACTTCATCCTACCTTTCCTATTTTCAATACATACTCCTGTTTTGATTTGTTCTGTTCATAATAAGAACAGGCTATTCAATCCACCTGAAATTAAATTCTCACTATCCATGAGGTTTGCACTGGATAGTGAAAATAGAGAGATGTATAAATTACAGTTTTTGCCCTAAAGGTGTCCATAAGCAATTTATGGATAGACTGTAATACAATGAAGTAAGATTGTTGCTGTAGCTTTTAAATTGTACAACGATATAACTATAGCTGGTTGTAGTGGCATATTTCTGTAATTCCAGCATTCTGAGAGACTGAAGCAGGAGGAATTCAAGTTCTAGGCAGCTTGGGCAGTTCAATAAATTAGCAAGACCCTATCTCAAAATTAAAAAAATGAAAAAAAAAAAAAGCCGGGGATGTACTTCAGTATGAAGGCCCTGGGTTCAGTCACCCATTGTGAAAAAAATCACTATAATTAAAATGACTATTTATATCTGAGTGGGAATACAGTTTGAAGGATTTTGATTAAACTGGGATTTTACAGGTTACATAGGATTTATTCACATGGTTAGAGTACAGAGAAATTGTTTTCCACGTAAGAAAATCATATTTCATGTTCTGAACTTCATGTTTATTCCTTTTTATCCACATTTTTCTCTTGTTCTCTGCATCATACATTATCCCAACTTGGCCTTAACCTTTACATTCTCTCTTCTAACAGTAGAAACTCGTCCTTACACATAGGATTAGTCACTTATCATTGAGCAAGTATTTACCGGGTGTCACAATGCCCAGGCACACTGTTCTGTGCTATCGACCTGTATGCTATAGACGCGGCCCACTCCTTCCCAGCATCTATTAGCGAGCATGAAAAATTAAAGAGGAAAATACGCAGTGATTATTGTGGTGTGAGAAGTGGAGAAATACATGAAATTCGAGACGCAGAAAGGTGATAATCACGACTCGTTTCCTGAGTCAGGAAAATAAGCTAAAGAACCTAAAAGATGGCGAAAGTCTCATCAGCTGTGTTCATACATTTGAAATTGTTCCTTTTGAAAGGGTGATAAGAAGAATATCCAATACCAGATTTGGATACTTGGAAGATAATTATGGCTACACTTAAACGAATTGATTGAGCAATAGCAAGAATGGATGCGGCCTGACTAGTTAAGTAAATGTTAGAGCTAATCAGGAAGATGATACATGCAACAGTGAGGCTGTACAGCCTCTTACCTGTACGGCCAGCATGGCAAAGCTTTCCCAACTATAATTCTGCTTTTCCTCCGTTCCTCTGATCTCTCAATCTAGAATGCTTTCTCTCCTTTCACCATGAAATGTCTTTTAAAATTCTCATCATCAGCTTTTTAATACTCATACAATCTTGTTTTTCTACGAGGACTGACTTCATTGTAACATAGTTAAGTACCACACGGACCAGACAAGGGCATGAGGAAGGCACTGTAGTCTATGACTACTTCTGTGCCTGTAGAGTACCGTGCTTGAGTTCAGATTCAGGTATTCAACCCACCCTAGGGAGCTTTAGTTTCCAAATGAAGTAATTTTCATCCAGGTCAGGCAATAACCACTGTGTTACCAGGTGCAATTTAAAAAAAAAAAAATCTTTGCACTAGTTGAATATTAGATACCACTTCAGACTGTTTGTTCCTTTGGCACTACTGAACCTCAAAATACTTGGTTTTATGCAAGGTTTTGGTCATGGGCACCTTCTGGTCTCTATTTCTGTGAGGGATTTTATTGCTCTTAGTCCCCTAACTGTAAATATCTTTTATATCCTGAATATATATTGACATAATTACTTCAATTTTTAACCAAAATATCAAGATAATCAAAACTCCAAAATAATTTTCAAATATCCTTCAAATCTGTTCCACTATCATCTCCTCCTCTGTAATGATTTCTATCTCTCAGTTTGTTTAAGCAAAACTCTATATTTCCTCCCCTTTCTCTTTCTCAAATTAAACTAAAAAATGTCTCTCCAATTTTTCTTCTTCACCGCAGGCCTGCTGCTTCTCTCTCTCATGAAGTAACTGTGCTCTTATTTCAGATATACCCAACTAGTCCGCCTATGGCAATGTGGCCTGGAGAGTTCCTATTGTACTCTTTCTCCATTGTGATTCTAATTCTGGCTTATTCCACTATATTATTTAGGTTTTAGCTTCTCCACTTAAATTTCTTTCCTAACCACCCATGTAAAGCCAAATATCTACTCTACTCAGTACTCTGAACTTACACAATTAAATGAATATCCATTATCAAATGAAAATGCACTTTTATTAATTGGATTTTTAAAAAACTCTTTATACCACCTACAACCAGCCTGTAGCTTCAATGATATATAAAGTTTATTGAATCAAGAATTGTATTTCTCTTACTTATTGCTCTAAGCCAAACACCTGAAAGAATAGTGTCTGCCTCACAGTAGGAAGTTGATAGAGATTCACTTTTTTAATGAATGAAAGATTTTAATATTTTACTGAATGAAAGAATCCCTGCACTATTCACTTTTGTTTGTAGACAGAGAGCTACTTGAAAATAAGGAATTAGTACTATATTTGCAATGTTACTTGGCGATACAGTGGAGATATATTGGAGATAGTCTTGAAATTTGAAAAATAAATCTATATAATAATCATAAAAAATCAAAGAATGCTTCCAGAATAGAGAAACTTTCGTGTTGTTTCTAAGAACATAAACAGGATTTAACCAGAATGTAATAGGAAATGGAAAAATGATATTCCAGGAATTGGATACAAAAAATAAAAGCACCCAATATGAGAGAACTTGGCTTTGGAGTTGAGGTAGGGGTGGAATTAAGACATTGAGATGGCTTGAGGAATCACAATAAATATCTCATATTTATTTAATCATCTCTGCATTTGTTATGGACCAAATACTTGTGCTCCCCAGAATTCCTGTATTGAAGTTCCAAACTGTGTTATGGTGTTTGGTGGTAAGTTACTTGTGAGGCAATTAGATCATGATGGTGGAACCATGTGAATGGGGAATTTTTTTATTTTAATAAGACCAGTAGCTCTTATAAAAGAAACTCTAGAGAATTATTTATCTCTCTTTTCCTTGGGCAAGGCTACATGACCTCAGACTTCCGGCCTCCAGAATACTAGTGTTAATTCCAATTCCAAAGTCTATGGGGATATTGTTATCTCCTATAACTGAAAAATATTACTTTAAAACACCCCCAGCCTCCAGTCTGTCCAACTCGGTACTGCCAGACTAATAATCCTCAAGCAAAATTCTGATCGTGCACTTTCCCACCAGCAACCAAAAATTCTTTGGTGATTTTCTATTGTTAACTGAAAACACTTCCAACTCCTTTAATCCATTAAAAGCTCTCCAAGACTTCTTGCCAAGCAATTTTTTCAGGCTTACCTCCCACTCTCCCCTTTCTTGTACTCTATTCTACTGCCAAGACTGAGTATTTGCATATCTGCACGGTTTTCTAGCTGTGCCCAAACCTGGTGTCTCTGCTATACTTTGTTTCGTGTGCGATGCCCTTTCTACAATCTCTGCAATCGGCACAACTTCCAAGTTGCATATGCCAGCATCAAGATGCTAGCTCTCAACTATCCGGGCAGAAATAGTTCTCTTTTCACTGAGCTCTGCTAACTAGGCAAGTGGTTATGTCTAATTTGAATTATAATTTCAGTAAATCATTCTTAAGATTTCCATTTTATCCAGGTTTGCTATCCTATGGCATATGACTTATTATTCCTCACATTATACTTCTTATTTTTCTCATAAGTACTCAACTGATATTTCAAAATAAAAATAAATTATATAGGGATACAATTATATGGGAATACCTTCCTGTTGCCATCTAAAGCAGAGGAATAATACCAAACATGAATGCATAAATCTGGTAATTTGATCTTAGGACCCATGGGAGAGAAGGAATAATAAAGAGGGAAAGAAAGAGTAGAACCTGTTTCTTCCAGTTCTTGCTCTGTGTTGCCAACACAATCAAACCTATCTTCTGTTCTCAGAAAAATTCACTTAAGTATGTGCTTTTAAGAAGAAAAATAAGACTTCAAGTGGCTAAGATTCCTGCAGATGTTCTACTCAATGATATGTTAACAAGGTGACTGTAATAATCAAGAATGAGGTCAACTTCAACTACATTCAAAACTTGTTGACTTGCCCCAAACCCTGAAAACATCCTGAGATTCCTCGGGCACTGGAAATTAACGGCACAGTGTCAGATATTTAAAAAAAAAATTCCATACTGTTTTGTTATTAGAGAAGAATCTTGACCACAAGCTGAGTCTCCCGGATTACAGTACTGAGTGCCTTCCATTGTAATAAACTGACTCTATTTTATATTTCTCATTGTTTTCTAAACCACAATCAAATGAAAGTGTTGTTCTTCATGATTAATGCAACATTCATTGACTATCTTACCCCTGAAAGAATAGCAGTGGTCTGGAAAATATATTTTTTCAATACTAAATTTTATGTATTTTAAGTGTCTTGCACAAACCTGTGGTATACCAGAGTATTATTAAGCAAACATCTGTTATGCCTTTGGCTTGAGTAATGACAATTGATATTGAAAATACGTCAGCTTTCTTAACATTATCACAAGCAGAATTCTTAATTAGCTTGCAGATGTTGTTAATAGTATGGAATGAATCTTGGTTTGGGAGAAAAGTTATGTGGTCCACTCTGGATATTTCACTGTCGGTAGCAATTCCTTAATATATCACTAAGGAAAAAATCAGGATTTGTGGGAAGAACGTTGCCAAAAGCTCTCTGACCCTCCTGGTTTCGGGTGCCGTGATGGTCAGAGGAGATCGACCAAGAATTTTTCTATGTCTGTTTCTATTTCAGGCTCTTAAGCGTCTGGGAAGCTGCATCCTGTGCCTGCCCCTGAATCTCTCCAGTGATTTATTTTTTCTGCCCCACAAAGATCTCCAAAGCAAAACTAATCTCAGTACAGGTTATAAGGAAGCCTGGCATTGAGGTTCAGCAAGGACTGGTAGATGGTTTTCTGTTCAATATTTTCAATAAGCAATACATACTCAGGAAACAGATAAAAATTTTTAAAAATCCCGAACACACCGTTATGAAATGACAGGTAAAATTCTCTCTCTACCTCCTGACCCTCAGTGCCTTTCCTCTTGGTATACTTTAAACTGTATCATGAAATTGATACTTAGATGAGATTTTAGGACAGTTTTGCAACAATCTGCTCTATCAGCATGTCTTAAACTACCATTTATTCCAGGTATGCTACAAAGAAGTAGTCCATGAACAGCAGAATCAAGAAGATTCCTGCAGATGTTCAAGAATATGTTAAAATTAGTTTGTGGGTATTATTATATTTATTTCTCATGAACCATTAAGAGATTGCTAACTTCATTTTTAAACAGGAAGAGATTGGGATTTGGAGAGGGTAAGTAACTTGCTCCAGGTCACCCGTGTAGTATGTGAGTTGAGGCCAGGATTCAAATATAAGTTTATCTGGCTTGGGAGCTGTAAGATGCTCTTAAACACAGCTCAGGATGATATTGCCTGTAGGCACTTTCAAAAGTTCAAATTATACTGATTCTTGAATTTGCACCAGAAATTTCCCTTCATATCTATCACTTGAAAAATTTACCTGTGCATTTCCATACAACTGTGTTTTAGCCTCCTCTCCACTCTTAGGGCTGCCAGATTTAACCAATTAAAAGGCAGGGTGCCCACTTAAGTTTTAACTGTCAGTAGACAATGAATATTTTTCTAGTGTATGTATCCCCAACGCAAACTGAAAATAAGAGACATTCACAGAGCTGTATCCATGTAATATTTGGTACATGCCTACACTCACGCACCTCAAATTCCTTGTTCACTTAAAATTAAAGTTTAATTGGATGTTCTGTATTTTTCTGGTAATTTCATCTCTTTTTGGTCACAATATTTTGATGTTTTATGTGTAAAGTAAGAATCCACATCCCCGCAAATATTGCTTTACCCCTCATGCCTTTGGATAGTCTTGATTTTTTTTCCCTCTTCCTCAGTGGCATTATTGTCTATTTTGCAAAATCCTGGCTTTGGAAGGCATGCGTTCTGTTACAATTTGAAAGAAAATGTATGTGATCAGAAGGATGTCATTTAGTAAAGGATGACAGTCTGGGAGTGGTATCTTCACAACGTTCTAGTTCTTAGGTTCCAATTTGTTCCGGTTTATGTCTTGACTTTGTTTGGTGCCTGGGAACTGCTTACGATATGCATTTTAAAAAACCCGAATCAATAAAATGGTAGAAAGTAAAGGTCTTAATTCATCATGAGGACTTCCCAGAGAGTCACACCCCTAAAGAGGCCCATTCTCTCTCTGGCTGCTCAGTCCCATGAATGGGTTCAATTTTAGCTAGATACAAATATACTAGGAATAAAAGGATACGATGACATGAAAGAAGTGCCATTTCTTATTCTCCTGTTTCTATTTTGCAAAACAATTTTACTAAGTAGCCCGATGGGATGAATGTGAAGACCAGAGATAATATATAGACAAATTTATTGATTTCTCCAATAATCTTTATTAAAGAAAATCATAATATACTTTTGTAGTTTGTGGAATGCAGAATCAGTATCAAATAGTGGATAATTTCATTTTTTCTACAATTGTAAATTTCTCAATGGAGGATTATATTTGTTTGATGTTAAGTATACATTTGGGTACTTGAAGATTTGCCAATATTTATTTGACTTCTTTTACCTACTTCTCTTTTCTGTGCTTCTGTTGCTTGCCAATATCTTTTTGCATAAAATAATTAAAAACCTAAACATATCTCTAAAGGTACAGATATATTAATCATATCTGGACCTTCAACTATACTAACAAAATAAAATTAAACTTCTCTTTAAGTTGTCTTTTCATATACTTTCAGTGATTTCTTGACAAGGGCTTTATGGCTCTCTGAATTTTTTACTTCTACAGTCTTCAAGGAGAGATTGTCCTTGTCGCCTGCATGTATCATCCAAAGTTTTTGTGTCCTAAATCTGCTACTTAGATTTTGTTCAGACTTTCACAAAGCACTTAACTTTTCACTATCTCAGTACCTTCGTCTAGAAAATGGGACTGGTTCAAATTTGTAGGGTTCCTATGATGATCTATTTAAAGACAAAAGCAAGTTTAAGCAGACATTTGTAGAAGACTGTCATAGATTGAAGCCACGAGGTATATAATAAGATTTGGAATAGAAATACTTGTTTAGTTATTTGCACTTTTTTTTTCTTTCTCTGTTTTCTCTAGTCACAGACATGCAGTCGGGGCCCTCACTATCTGTACAATATTCCTCTGTCCACTTTAGTAGATTACTACAAACTCAGCAGTTTACAAATACACATTTATGATGTCACAGTTCTCGATGTCAGAAGTCCAAAATGGGTGTCAGGGGGCTAACACCAAGGCGTCAGTTAGGATGGTTTCAATGTCTCGAGGCCACATTCATTCTTCAGACTCTGAAGCCAGCCATATCCTGATGATTCTTTTGTAGGTACAACTTCCCTTGTGTCTTCTGGCTCCTTTTTTGACTTCTAAGAACATTTAGGTTTATGTTGGGTTATGCAGATTACTCAAAATACTCTATTTAAATTTAGATAATTAGCAATCTTAAATCCATATCTTTCCTTGGACATGAAATGTCACAAATTCACAGGACTGGAATATAGACATCTCTGGGATGAGGTATTATGCTCCCCACTACGACATTCCTCGAAGTTAATTTTATAAGCTATCACCTTGGAACTGTCTAGAAAGTGGGGTGGCTCCAATTGTGTATCCGTTTCTTGAAGCCCAATGGCTTGCTGAATATATGTGACAATTAAGCATTCTGCTCAGTTCAAACCAACAGTAATTTATTGAAAAGGAGTCTGGACATTCGCATAGGTCTAGAAAGACTCGGTCACAGGTTGTGACTTGCTCTTCCAAGGGTCCGTCTATTTTTTAGAAATAGTTCACTGTCTCCTACATTTCCTACATTCCCTGACTCCTGTGTCCTGTGATGAGGGTACAGAAGCCTGTAGATTTTACTGTGGTTTTTTGAATATTCATTTTTCCCTCTGTGCACATAATAAATTCATATATCTTTCATCCTTTAACTTCTTTACTGTCAGTTTATTTCACAGACTTACTTATTTAACCTTCAGCAGAGGGAAGTTTTCCCGTCCCTACGACACCATTCATTAGCCATGCAAAGTGTCCATTTTCATGTTTCTTGCATTGTTTGAAGCATTGAAAGTATTGAAAACAATACATAAGCCTCAGCTTTCATGGAATTTAAATTTCATTTGGGGAAAATAGACAATAGATTGAAAACTTTCTTAAAATTCTGGTAATGACAAGTGCTCTGAAAAACAAATTAAGGGACTAGATGATGATTGCTGGGAGTGCTACTTTAGCACTCTTTCGGAATAGGGGGAATTTAAAGCAAAATCTGAAATGATGTAATCTCGCTTAGGTCAAAGAAAAGCATCCGAGGCAAGTTAGAAAATGAGAAGTGAGCAAGATTGTTTTGTAATAAGGGCATGAAGAAGGCTGGACTGTCTGAAGCAGAGAGAGTAAGAGTGGTGAGAAATACTGGAGAGTGCAGCGGAAGGCCGTGCGGAGCAGGACGTGATGAAGAACATGGACATGAAGTTCACTGCAATAGAAAATTTCCTAGTGCTTCAAAACATAGTTATGTATTTAAAAGGCACACTTCTGCAGGGTAAGGATAGAGTTATAGGATAAAATAATGGAAGGCTCCTCTGCAGGCCTGGTAGGGGTTATGGAGGCTTGGAGTAGGCTGGTAACTGTGGCGATGGTGAGAATGGTCAGATTTGGTGCATATTAGAGGGCCAGAGCCAAAATGACTTTAAGTGGACAGAGAAAATAAGTAACATTTTAAAAGAAATGGGTGGGTGTTGGTGCTATTCACCCATATGGAGACACAGGTGTGAAAAGCAAATGTGGGATGGGGGATGGTATTACGTAGTAGATGCTAAGCATAACTTCAGAGCATGTAATGATTGAATACTATGAAAAATTACAAGCCTATTAAATATCTCAAGGGATAATCTCAAAAATTATGTGTCAATTGAAATAATAAGCAGAATAAAGATTCTCCAAAGGATAATTATATTTACCTGGGAATAATGGAATACTGTAGTAGAAATATATGTGCCAAGAAGCAAGAGAAAAATTTTAAATGTAAAATGCAGATTGTATAGGGATTTGGAAGCAATGATCTTTAGGCACAGAGATTGGTAGCAAGTGTGGCACTTGTCTAAGTTTGAACAGACAGTTGCTGTGCAGATATGTCCTCCCAGAAGTATTTCATCTGTAAAACTGTGGTATCTTTTGTGAAAGATTGGGTTTGGGCAGAGTTGTTTTCGTGTGTGTGTGTATGCGACAGCTGCTATTAGCAGGAACTAGTACATAAAAACTTTCCCATCATCCTCTAGTATGTACGTACATACGTATGTATGTCTGCATCAGGGTTGGCACTGGCAGCTCTATTTTGATTCTGACAACTTTCATAACTTCTTCTTGCATTTCTTTTGCAGAAATGCAGGAAACTAGGACTTGTCCCTCACAATCACAGTACAGAGGAATGAAGAGCTGTGACTGGAGGTCCAGCCACTCTGTCTGCTGTTTCCAGCCATTCCCTCAGTAGCAGACACGTACAGTGCCCAGTCTGCGGCCCTCTCCCTCTGGCATCTGCCAGCTTCACGCCCCTGTGCTTGAAGGCTTTTGCTGAATTAACATGCCTACCTCCGGCCTAAGCCATAGCCAGCCAATGACTACCAGGTGCGCTCTAACTCAGCCCCATGTAATAATGCTGAAGAATCATTTTACACTGCTGCTCAGTTTTCCTGTGAGATTAAACTGTAGTCAACAATGACCTTAAAAACCACCACTTAGTGGCTGCCTTATTTTTCCAAAACCCTTTCTTTCTCCCCTGCCCATGTTTCTAGTACCTCCCAAATAAAATAACTGAGCTAGACTCTTTACCTCAGGAGCGGTGTTTGTAGGAATGGACTCTACAATCTAGTGTCTGTTTCTATGTAGCTTAGTAGCTTAGCCTACCGTTTTGAACTTAGTATCAGCACTGTTACAAGAAAGTCAAAAATAAAGAAGGGAATAAGAATGGATGTATAACAGCTACCTTTGTAAATACTAAATTGTGGCTTTTAGTTATCCTTCTTGTATTTTCATTTCTCCTTTCCTCTCAAAATACATCAAGAAATAAAAATGAGAAATCTTCTCACTACTAATAAGTACCTCACATTCAGAAGTGAGGGGTGTGAGTGAGCTAATCTAATCCTGCAAGGTACTACTTCTAGAAGGGCAAATGGTAAATTTCTCAGCAAATTCAGAAGCATCTCAATTACATAAAGTGACAGACCTGCCTTCGGCCCATCTTGTATCATCTCTGTATTTTATGTCCAAATGTATTTGATATTTTCTCAAATGGCTCTGAATAGTTACTTATATAAAGTGAGAAATTTTGCAAAGATGAACCTCTTCTTAAATATTTAAAAATCTTTATTTTTCTGTGGCTCAAACTTAAATGGAATGAAACTATTATCTTTGACTTGCGAGTGCCGATTCCTTATCTCTCATCATTGACATGTGCTATAATTCAATCTCTGAGCTGTGTTGCTCTTGTAAACCAACAAGCGCTGGTGGTTTATGTCATCAGCAGAAAACCCGAAAGTGAATTATAGCCTTGCATTCAATCTCTATGTTCTGCACAGAAATAGTCAGTTTTTCAGAATGTGCAATTTAGAGACTTGGGAGCAAGAGACTTATAAAGTATATTTCTTGTAGCCTGTGTCAGAGTCAAACCTATAAGAATTTAAAATAAAAGATTGATGTTAGAACAAGTTCAAAATACGCCTACAACTTTACGGGCAGCAGAGTGTTTTTATTAATATTCTGGAATTTGGGAGAAGACTGCTTTCTACTTGTTTCTAATCTCCTGGACAATTCCTTAAAAAAAAAAAAAATCAAATTCAGATTTTATCAACATTGAGTTGAGAGGATAAAAACTTGGACATACAAACTCATGGCTAGAAAAGGGAGCTTTTTACTTAAGTGTTGATATTTATTCATGTGAAATGGTAGAATAAAAATCTACAAAAGTGGCTATAGAGAGAAGTAAGCAAAACACAAACACATAATTTCCTCTTTTAAAATTTGCTCAAAAGTCAGTTATTCTGTAAAAAAAAAATTATTGCTGATTTTTAAAAATAACCAATGGGTTCTTGTATTAAGTCACCTACATTGCCTAATATTTTCACTGAACAAACAGCATATCCTCACGTATAAAGAATTCTCCTTTGTGGGTTGCATGTAAAATGCATGTATTAGTCTGTTTTCTGTTTCTATAACAGTATCTCCAAGAGTGGATAATATGTAAAGAAAAACATTTATTTGGCTCACAGTTTTGGAGCCGAAGGTCCAAGATCAGATGGCCCCATCACTCTGTCCTCTGGTGAGGGTCTGTTAGAAGATGGTATCTTGGCAGAAGCACAGTCAAGAGACAGAGAGATCACGTAGAGACACAGGAAACCCAAGAGAGATCCATGGGTCAGGCTTACTCTTTTATAATACCTCAGTCCCATAGGAAGCCCTCAGGTCCCGTGAGAACTTTCTTACTCCCTTTCTCCAGGTGGCACCCTCAGTAGTCTTACCCACTTCCTCCAGGCCTTATTGCTTAGTCACTGCCACACCAAACTCCTCACTTGTAGTCCACTAAGAATCATGTCCACACCATAGCTATGCACTGGTGTTGGGATGTGACTAAAAGGCCTCTCACAGAAAACTCTGAGCTTCAAAGATGGCTGTTATGGTTTGTGTCTAGATGTCCCCTCAAAGCCTCATGTGGTAAGAGATAGCTGGATCTAGAGTGTGCAGTTACTAAATTAATCCACTGATTGGTTTGGCATGGTTCTGCTGGGATCAAGGATGTGAAACTAAAATTAAGGGTGGGAATGCTACCCGCCCTTAGGGCAGGTAGCCTAGATAAAAGATACAGGAAGAAGCTAACTAGCTGCTTGTTTGCATTGCTTATTTGCATACATTCTTTGCATTTCCTCACTTTACTTTGCTGCAGGTGGGCTGCCGGTCTGCCATGCCGGTCTACCCTGCCTCTGCCATGCCACCCTGCCTCGGACCCAGCAGACTATAGACTGAAACCTCTGCAGACTGTGAGCTAATAAACCTTTCTTCCCCTAACTTTGAATATCGGGTATTCTGTCCCAACAACGAGAGAAAAGTAACTAAAACAATGACTTTTGCCTCAGATTTTCAACTTTGATTTGGAGACATCTCTTACATAAATACTTATTTCAGTTAAAAATATGGAGTAGTAATTTGCAATGTGTACAACATACATTCCTTGAGGTTTCTTTTCCATGCTAGATATGCAGTGATGAATGTCACACACTATTTTAGTGTATGTGATTGTGAGAAAACAGCAGGGAACAAAATAGATATCTCTGTCTTCCAGAAACTATTCTAATGGAGAAAGATTGATAATATAGAAATAACAATAATTGATATTCCAGGCGGAATCAAGCATTTTCATGGAAAAAGAAGGTCTCGGGAATTAACTGAGGATAAAAGGTGGTATTTTAGGTAGGGCTTTCAAAAGACTATGATAAGGTGGTACTTGAAAGTAGATATAAATAAATTGATAGAATGAACTCTGAATAGTTGAGAACAGGGCATTCTAGTAGAGGAAGTGCTAATGTCAAGTCTGTGAGGTGGGAAAACCCTAGTTGTACTGGGGACACAATGAAGGTTCACTGTGGCTGGAACAGAATAAGAAGAGTGGCAGAAAAAGGGGTCAGAAAAATAACGTGGCAGGAGAAAAGAGTTCATGTGACTTGTACACCGTGGAAAAGATATGATTTAATTCCAGGAGAAGCAAGAATCCAGAAAAGATAACTGAGAAATGACCTAAGGATTGTTGACTATTTTGTTAAGAACAGACTATAAGGGAGAAAAAGAGTAGAAGCAGAGAAATTGGTTAAAAAATTTCTGCAAATTGTACAGGAAGATATGATGCCTTATGCCAGGGTGGTATAGGTGGAGCAAGTGATTCACTTCTGAGTAAATTTTGAACAGAGCATCAAAAGAATTTGTTGACTTGGTGTTTAGAATTTACTTGTTCAAACCTCATTCACTGGAGAATAAATAAGTGAATATGAGTAGATTCAGCCACAAAGGTAAAGGTTTTGAGACTATGGTACACCAATTGCAAAAGCTGTGTTTAGTCACACTAAACAGCTTATATCTTTTGTCAAATGGAAGATTTAGAAAAATTACTGACAGTATTTAGTAACCAGATTATGGAACCCATATATTTTTCCCTTTAACAAATAGTACTGAAGGGTAAGAAGTTTTGATGTGCAGCATCGTATTTGAACAGCCCTTGTTAGAATCATAAAGATGCAGGATGTTTTCATGAAATGGCCTAGAGAAATAAGAGTTTCATGGCATTTATTCACAGGATTCGGTGATGCCTACGGCTATTCTCCAGTCTCAGAGACCCGGGGTGCTCTTTGCTGCTCCATTGTACTTGTGTCTGCAGAGAAAACCTTACAGTGTAGTTTACTGTAATTTCACTTTGGATTTAGTGGATCTTATCATCTATTACAGTGCTAGAAGGACATCATGGTGCTCATTAAATTTTAGCCAAATTGAAATAAATGTCTTAATCTGCTAAGAATTTTGACATCAGTGAAATCTATTACATTTCAGTAGAAAAATTATCTTGAACAAGCAGTTTTATCGAAATTTTTCTTTATCTAGTGTATATTTTTTGGTCTGATATTCTTCTCCACACACAGTTTCCTCACTGATTTTTGAATGTAAAATCATTTTCTAATCCATTATTATAACAGTCGAGTGGTAGGATTTCCCAATGGAGAGAGTGATGGTTTGGGAAGAATCACAGGCTTTCAGAATCCTGGTTCTGCCACAGTGAGAGCACGGGCAAATAGCTGAAGCTGAATTAGCATCGATTTCTCCACAAAGGATAAAGAGACATTTTTGCACAGTACCAGAATTACAAGAAAGACATAAAATACCTGTAAAAGGGGATTAAATATCAAATGAGAGTTGTATACTTCATGCAAATTTGCATATTGAATTTGTGGTTTTATAGTCATCAATAAATACTATTAATTTTAGAACATTCCAGAGAGAGACAAAGAAGATGAAGGAAAAAATAAGTGAGCTTCTTGCTGCCCTCATTTCCTGAATGGTTTCAAGTAAGGGGTGGTGAATGTTGGGGAATACTGCAAAAGAAGGCGTGCTATCAAACTCTAGAACATTCCCTTGCCTGAAATTGCTATCCAGGCCAACTCTTCGGGGGAGATAAAGGACTGCGAGTTCAGATGGGCTATTGATTTTGTTAAAAGGAGGGAAAATAATCTGCCCCAGGGAAACCTTACTTGAGGAATTCCATATGTGAACTGCTTCACCCTTATAAATATATTTCTAATCATATCATTAGAAATAATGCATTAAAATTAGAAAAGTTGGCAAGAAAAAATAGAGATTTGACCATGAAATGACAAGACCTGCAGATAAGCAAGAGGTGCCACTGCCCAAGTGTTTAAGGCACGTGTCCGGGGCCATTAGATATCCCAGCAGCCCCTGCTCATGTGAGCAATTAGAAAACCATTGAAATCCAGCCCTGAGAGATAGTGCTAAGTGCCGGTCACACTGAGGCATGCAGGGACAGAGTTGGAAGATAGAAATGTCCTTGTTATTGGCATAGACATGGAAGAAATAAGAAAGCATGACCAAAGTGTAACTCCTTTAATACTGTATTTTACTTAAACAAGATTTCCTGACACCTCTGAAAAACTAGAAGTGAAGTTCACATTGTAAAAACTAAGAGCTGAGAGAATGTGACTGATAGAAAACCTAGAACAGGGTTATCAAAGTTCAAAGCATGCTCCCAATACCTGAACATTTACTAGTTTAAGAGTAAGCTTTACCTATACAGAAACGGAAAGCTAAAACTTCGCGATCACTACATACCTTAAATATTAGCTAATAACAGTTTATCCTGTGGACACTAGATTGAACTGTGGTATTCCACAAACACACAAATTAGTGCATGAAATAGCCTTTTAAAATTCCATAGCCTACTCAAAGAAAAAGGAAAATTATTTTTACTGGTAACAAAAACAATATGCAATTTTATATACAAAATGTGGTAAGGGTAAGCATAAAGGGTGAATCTGTGATACAACTCTACAATTAATAAATGTAATTATTTAAATTACTAAAAATATCATCACTTTTTTGAGCATTTCCATTACCTTAAGCAGCTGGAATAATTCTTCAAACTCCCTCCACAGCTAGGAAGCTGAAACAAGTCTGAATATAAAGCCATGGTTTGGCCCTGGGCTCAAGCTCCTTTGAGATACCAGATCTGCAAATGTGACTTTCAGACATTTACACACAACAAAACAGGGAATACGCTAGCTCATTTATAGTAGGGAAAAGCAGGGCCCATGCTATTTAAAGGGCAACAATATATTTGCCTCAAATAACCTTTCCATCTTTTATTTATTTCATTTTTTACAGTTTCAAAACACTTTTGTGGTCTGTTGGTCTTATGTGTTCTTCATAATTCAGCTCAATATCATTATTTCAAATTCTTCCCTAATTTCTGAGGCAGAGAGTCAAAGACATCAGTTCTTACAGGTCATATTCTTTAAAGTAGCTATTCTGGTGTACACTATTTAAAATTGTACCTTACAAAATACATCACAAATCTCCAAAGGCTCGGGGTATAGTTTTTGCAGGCCTATCCTTCTTGTATTCAGTACCCAAGGTAGTTCCTGGGTCAGTATAGATCCACATGAAAGATTGTTGGACAATAATGTAATGGAATACCACAAAGTCATTTTAATTCAAAGAACCTTTACTGTTTTTGCTGCCAAGAATTTAACTTTTGAGGTATAAAATACTAAATTGCAAGAATGTGACTTCTTTGTATATACTACTATGAAAATAAATGAAGATTAACCATTCAAAGTACTCTGGAAAACAACTCTTACCAAATGCCTTTTAAGGTCCACTTAACTATAGTCAGATTATAGCTGAACTGAAATATGGATTATGGATTTCATTCTATATGATAAACTTTGCTAGTTATATGTGGATGTCATTAAATTGAAAACTATTATTAATACCGAACATCTATAAAATCCATATAAATAAAAAAATAAGAATGAGAATCTCTCCAAAAGTCAAAACATATACAAAAGAGTTCGTCAAAGCAGAAGAAATATGAAGAGTTCAATGGTGAAGTCTGTGTGAGCTTAACGGATAGAATGTAATGAACAGTTGATAAAGATTTGACAAAGATTCAAAGCGTGTGTTGATTATGAATATGAAGGCTTAGCATTTCCATTATTGAACATTTTCTGCAGCTTTCTTCCGCAGATATTAAGCCTGTAAAGAACAAAAGCTTTCAGAAATCAAGTCTTTAAGAGAAGCAATAATAGCATTTGGGAAATTTATTAAAATACAAAAGGATCAAAAGTCTTTACAAAACTAATCTTTGTGGCGATCTTGCATTCTCTTTGTACAACTAAATTGAGTCCATAGTATTAAACTGAAACCGTGGAACTGTAATTACACAACTAAGTAGCCACCTGCAGTTCACATAGTGTCAAGTGAATTGGGTCAGGTTGGAATGAAGTAAAATACTTAAACGAGGAGTAAAACACTTCCTTGGCCCTGTGATTGGGCTCTTTGTGCAACTGTGAACTGACACTTCTAGTAGGACAATCTTCAGGATTTCACACACTTGCTCTTTAAAGTTATCTCTTAAAAGTCTTACAAAATATACAAGATGAAAGTGCTTAATTGACAGAAAAACACCCAATATATGAAAATCAAGTGAAAAGTTCTTGTTTTATTTTTCTTATGTAGGCAAAATAAGAACTAGAAATTGAATTTTTCTAGGCCATTCCCATAAGGTATGGTAAGAACGACAATTACAAATATTTGTATCATAACATGATTTCTCAAATACTTTCTCACCTAGTATTTCATTTGCTCTGTACAACATCTGAAAAAACTTAGAAGCAGTTTTTTCTAAAATTCAAAAAGTTTACAATTGGTGAAAGCAGGACTTAAATTTAAATTTTCTGATTTCAAATTCCTAAATTTTTAATCTCGTTAATGGTGGGCTTATTATACATACAAAATTTCCATCAAAACCTAAATCTAATTTTCTAGAAATTAGAATAAGAAGCCTTTGCATATCGCGTCACAATGAGAGATAAGAAATGACCGGAGATATGTTTGCACAGTGAAAGATCAATGTGCATTTCAGATATATTTTCCTCAAGTAAGTATGTACAGCTGAAAAATAAAGATTATTGTTTATTATAGAAAAGTCTTAAAGTAATAAAGAATCCATTAACACGTAGCAGTTTCAGCAGTCAGCAGACATTCTGAAGTGGTTGCCGAAGCTCCATATTCCAACCTGTTGTCTTGTGTAGACATTAACTTTCAACCACGAAACTTACACTGAGAGCCACTGGACAAATGCAGAGTTCGCCAGTGGTTCTGTGTATGGAAATTGTACCTTTTCGATATGTGTCAGTTTCTGAGCAGGTAAAATATAGTCTCCTGATCGAATCCAATAATGTAACTCAAATGAAGGTTTTTTTTTTCCTTTACTGAGAAGTCTTTGAGCACAATAGCTTGTGGCGATAGCCAAATACAGAGATTGTAAGACATCTCAAAACCTAGCAAGACTTGCCAGCCTGTTCTGCCGAAGGCCAAACAAGAGATGATTTATAGTTTAATTCTGATATGAAAGAAGTTTTCTTTAATGTCAAGTAGTGTGCATGACACTAGAAATGAGATTATCACAGCAGCGTGGGAAATTTCAGGACTCCGGATTCAGGATTCTAGCTCAGGATTTCACTCAATTAAAGGGCTCATCTGCACTTCTAGAAGCTTTTTGTACAGTGTAGGAGTTCACATTTTCAGACAACTTTCACCCAATCTTGCTGTTGCAGCTGAAATAGACTCTCTCTGAGGAGTAACAAACCTTAGTTTTGCTGTGGCTCCAGTTTTTAGGAAAAAAAAATTTAAAAATTAATTTTTAATGTGATGTGGCATATTTAAGATCTGGTACAATATGTGTTTCAGACATACAAACCCTTATGCACACAGTGAAATTAAATAAGCTTTGGAGACTCTTGGCGAATACGAGTGCTTGTAGAGACTGAGCGAGGGGGCATCCGATTCCATTTGGGTAAATGGTGGAACACAAGTAGGTGAAAGTTCCACTAAGAGTATAAGTCCACCAAGGACCATAGTTAAGTTGCTCCGCTATAATTGCTTTAACTTTTTGAAAAATAGCAGTTTAAGAAACATAAATAATAAATGTTCTCTCAAATTGTCTTAAACTCATGAAATTACTGTGAATAATAAGAAAATGCAAAACACATTTACTCAAGACAATGCAAATGAATGTGTCCGGAGAAGTACTTAGTTTTCCAAAGCAGCTATCAATTTATTATACAGAATATGCAATTGAACAAAAAATATTGGTGCGGGCTTTATGGGTGAGTGATGAAGTGATCAACCTGATAAAAAATGATCCCCAAAGAGTCCGGATCATGGTGGGGTAGAGGAAGCCGCCTTCACAGACGGCTCTGAGATACACACCAGAGACAGTCAGTCCGCTCCTACATGGTATGGTAGAGACACCAGTTTCTGGAATAAGCCCTGAGCGGTAGTGAGTTGATGAAATACAGAAAAAAAGGGAAGCTGGAATAGGATGCAAAGCTGTTTCCCGAACCAGGTGCCGCTCCTAGTGCAGGACTAGACACCAAGCCATCGTGTGACATAAAACTTTCAGGGGAGCAACCTCACAGTGGAGGGCAAAACTAAGCACCGATGGCAGATACCACTGTCCCCAGTGGCAGCCGAGCCAGTCAGCCCTCCTGCCGGGACAGAGCCCAGAGACTGAGACAATGACAGGGAAGTGCTTCCCATTCATGGGCTCTGCTCCCAACGTAGTGTGGAGAGCACGCCATTCTATGACACGTTCGGTGTGGGAAGCCAGGGGTGTGGACGCCATGGGCTCGTGTCAGCCACCACCACCAGCTGGGAGCCGGAGATGACAGCAGGAAAGAGGCTTTGCGTTAACGGATGGGCAAACCATCCGAAGAGAAACACAGAAGAAGCAATACAGATGGCCAAAAAAGTGTATGAAAAATGTTCAACTTCTCTAGTCATGGGAGAAAGGCAAATAAAAACTCCACTGAGATTCCATCTCATCCAGGTCAGAATGGCCATCACCAAGAACCCAAAAATGCAGGCACGCTGGTGAAGATGTGGGGTAAAATTAATCCTCAACGTTGTTGGTAGGAATGTGAATTAGGAACAGTAGTAAATATACTGTGGTAATTAGGATGAAGAGTCCTCAAAAGACCAAACATAGAAACGCCGCTTGACCCAGGTGTAACATGCCTAAGCACATTCCCAGAAGAATTAAGGACTGTTGTTCTAGTGGTGTTTGTGTACTTACGTTTACAGCAGAGAATTCATGATAGCTAAACTCCCCAAACATCCTAAATGCTCACTGAAGGAAAAAAATGTGGCATATAGTATACACAGTGGAATGCTACTCAGCTATAAAAAAGAAACAATGTCCTTTGCAAGGCAATGGATGGAACTAGAAACCATCATGTTAATTGAGACTAGCCAGACACAGAAAGTTAAATATCACAGTTTTTTTTTCTTATATGAGAAACCTAAAAAAAGCTACAAAGAAATAAATGAAAAAGAGAGTTGATGGGAAACCAGGAGGTAGATTTCTAGGTATAGCGAAGGGGATCAGAGGGAGCAGGAGGAAAGGAAGATGAAAGTAAAAAAAAAAAAACAAAATGATTCACGTCATGGAAGTAGAAAGGGGGAAGAGCTACAAGTTGAGACAGACGAGGTAACATTTGGTCGTGTGCTGTGGCGGCTGCAGCCTGCATGAGTCTGTGAATTAAGAAAGGGACTCTGAAGTTTTAATAGTTGTGCTGTAAAAATTAAAATGTATGTCTTTATTTATTGCTAATAATTCTTCTATTCAGATATTATGTTTAGGGGTCTTCTGATACATTAGGGTTATAAAACATCTCTAGAAGGTTTGGCTTCTGTTTTTCTCAAAGAATTCTGCAACTCAAACTCGAGTTCGACTCTGATTCTGTTCACTTCTAGAATAATAATTATAGTCCTGTCAGTAATGAGGGGTATCTATAGCTATCAATTTATCTGTCCACATATCTACATCTATAATTATATCTATATTGAAATAGAAATCTAGGAATGTGTATAGCTACACCATGTGTGACGGGCGACCCTAGACATTTTACGTTTTACTCTGCTATTATAACCCAACAGAGCGGGAACTGTTATTATTATCATCATTAAACAGAGGAGGGAAAATATAGTTATTCTCAACCTAAATCACAGAGCAGGTTCCCAGATTTTAACTAGTTTACTATGTTTTCCGAGAAAATCTGTTTTTATAAAACTCAGAGGAACGTTATAAAGTTACAAGAGGTAATAAAGCAGGAATTCCCTGGAAGAAGGTCATTAAGTAAAATAGAAGGGCGCGTATATGTTAAGAACATGAGCCGTACAGCCTAAGTGCCTGGGTGGTTATTCTGCCAATGCCGTGACTTCAGGAACATTATTTAACAGCACCATCTCCCAGCTACCTCATCTATGAAGCAGAGACGATGACAGAAGCTACCTCACAGCCTGGTTTCAAGAACTCAACAAACCGATAAATAAATTATCAAACATTTAGAACTGTACCAGCAAGGGGTAAGTACTGCATATGCCATTATTTACTGTCATTTCAAATGGCCCCTGTTTTTTTCTGTCTGGCGCTAAAACAGGAAAAATACAGCATATGAGTGTCTGCTGCTTCTTACTAAGCATAAATGAAATTTGAGTGTTGTCTGGGTCTTCTGCCCTTGCTTAGTAAAACCGTATTTCTATTGGAGTGAATTTTATTAAAAGGAGAAAATAAAGGACGGCTATTCCTTCCATGTGCTGGTCTCAGCAGTGTCTCTTGCCCTACTGTGCTTGCCTTGGCGACGACAGACCACATGAGGACATGTTCCAAGACCACCACAGAGTGTTCCTCTCGACCTCTCTGCGTATGACCATCCGATTCGAGATAGATTGCTAGAAAACAACTCTCGAGCAAGCTGATCCCGTCATACACCTTGTCTGTGTTTCCCCAGAAAATCTCGTGTCACACGTTTTACTGTTCCGCTTAGGCTGGCTCTGGAGTCCTCAAACTCCTGGACAGTGTGAGGTGCCTGGTTCTCCTCATGGCAATGATGGCGAAGCTCACATTAAAACCAAATGCTCAGGGTGGGGCTGGGTTCATGTCACATACACTTTTTCAGGCTTTCCAAACAGGTGTTGGCCTCCTAGTAAAACTCAGTAGTACTTCTCCTTTCTGTGCCTCTGAATCATTCTTGGACGATATGATGTTCTTCCTGTTTCTGGCCTAAAATAGAAGCATTCTTTCTATGACATGCGACGTTGTATGAGCCATCTTCAATATATTCCCAAGTTTGTTACCCAGTGAAATGTTTTCTATGTGCTTCTTGGCCTAGTGCTTCCTTAGAACTTGGATGCCTTGCTCCCTGAAGTCCTGTCATACTTTTAGCATGTCGTGTGGGAATGACTCTCAAGCATTCTGAAATGTACTGGAATATTGACTTTATTTCCTGCCTCTCTTTCCTTAATATTGCTTTAATTACTGCTTTAATTTCACATGCTTTTTCTTTCATATTCCTTTAGCCAGCAAAGATGTTTAGCTCTTACTACCTGCTAGATATCGTGCTAGGTACCAGGCTAAAAATAAAGTTTAAAATAAATGATTTTTATATCCTTTGCCTGAAAGAATTTATAAGCTAGTGGGGGGGGAAGGGATGGAATACAAAACAAAAAGTAATTTTAAGAAATAATGTGGTGAGATTTTTTTTCCAGATAATTTAGTGTTGTGAATGTGTCAAAATTTTATTATAGTCTTGCTGCGGGGGAAATTACTTGTAGGAATTCAGTAGGAAGATTAGATCCACTTTTCTTTGGAAGGTACTATAATAAAAGTGGATGGCTAGATAATCACTGTTGTACTACATAAAAGAAGAAAAATCTGGTTAGGAATTATTAAACAAAGTCCTCCAGATAAGGCAACCAGGCCCCTCCCGGGATTAGCAGTCCACCGAATGGGTAAGGAAGAGAGTTGCAGGAACTCATCTGACTCCAATTAAAGTGTATGAAAATGAATTAACCTTTTATGGGAGATGAGATTTTTCAAAACAAGGATTTATAAATTATAATATGAGCAAAGTTTCTGTCCCTGGACCTACTTGGGTCATTTTTTCTGTCTTTACATGAAGTTGTGACCAGTAGAACTAAGAGTCTGGATAGAGGTCTACTAATTGCCTGTTATTGGGGAAGAGAAAGGGGTCACTATACATCAGTCAAAAACGATTGCTGAGACCAAACATGGTATCAGCACTTGAAAAGGAATATCACTTGTATCCTTGACAAACTGAAACTTGGAGAACTACTGAGGTCAGTAGTTTACAGCCTAAATCAATCTAAAAATTCTAGCCTGACTAATCTTGGTGGAATAAAATGTGGATCAGCAAAAGGAGTCTTAGAGAAATTTAACTTTGATGCTTGGCCCTCTGAGGCTGGGAGCCACTCAGACAAATGAGATCGTCCCTTCCCTGAGCACAGGGTGGGACACACAGAGAGAATGAGGATTTTTCTAAGAGTGTACACAAAGAAGAGATGTTTAAAAACACTGTATGTTTAACTTTCAAGTGAGCAAAGTATGCACAAGTGATCTATTTCTTTTTCTTTCTTTCTTTCTTTTCTTTCTTTCTTTCTTTCTTTCTTTCTTTCTTTCTTTCTTTCTCTCTCTCTCTTTCTCTCTCTCTCTTTCTTCCTTCCTTCCTTCCTTCCTTCCTTCCTTCCTTCCTTCCTTCCTTCCTTCCTTCCTTCCTTCCTTCCTTTCTTTCTTTCTTTCTTTCTTTCTTTCTTTCTTTCTTTCTTTCTTTCTTCCTTTCTTCCTTCCTTCCTTCCTTCCTTTCTTATTTTCTCTCTCTGTTTCCTTTAGCACTGTGACCACTGAAGTAGAGGTCACTTCCTTGAAAATGCGAAATACACAGTTGAGTTAAATGATCCTATAAATGGCTGGAGGCTAAGAAGGTCTATTTCCTGAAATACAGAGTTGAATGTCACTTTCAAAGTGGAAATGAAGAAAGAACTGGGGTGGGGAGCTGATGGAAATGATTAGTGAGTTCTATTTTCTGTTTAAAAGTGTTGAAAGCAGAAACCTTATCAATTCTAGTTCTAATGCTGCAGACACTAAATCTTTGTGTTTTAACTCATGTAAAACTTCTATGTGAGTTATCTTTGTTATTGTCTGTTCAGGTCTTCCTATTGATTATCGATAAATTTTGACAAACATCATTAACTACAAGCAAAAAATACTGAAAGTTAAAACATTAGTGACTACAAGACTTTCCGGTAGTATCTACCTGAATTCTGAAAGCCACCTCACTAGATACGTGGTATTACTATTTCTAGAGGAAATTCCTGAGGTAATAGAAAGCGAGGTAACTTGCTTAAGTGCACAGAAAGTGCCTAACCTTGATGCATATAAAGGTCTTTTTTTTTCTTTAAAGTTCCTAATGTATAGTGCAGCCAAGCTTTAGCACTATGCTTTCCACCTGAACCTCAAATCCTGAAATTGAATCACACCTCTGCCTCTCGTATGATAGAGAATTATTTAGCCTTTCTGGCCTACATTTTATTTCATGCAATGGACTCACTCTGACACCTCCTTTGTTCAAAGCCCCCGAGTCTGTCCTGGGTCTATAGTAGGTATTAATGTGGTCTCCCTCCTAAATTCCCTTGCGAGACACAAGGACGAGGAAGACTATGGAGAGGGTGATTTTGCTACTCTGAAGCCAAGTTTAAGAGAAAACAGCTGTTGCAGCATTAGGAGAAGGGAGAGTCAGGGTGGGCACGAAAAGGCTCCTGAGACTAAAAACTAGAAGAGCAGGTGGGTCCCTCTAAACATCTATGGCCTGCAATTCCATCCTCAGTCTTCTTTTGGCTTTGTGCTGCTTCTTGAAGCACTTTATAATACTTCAAAAGCTCATTAAAAGCCCTATTACCAGGATGGCAGTATAAACCAGCAGGCGGTAGTTATTATTCTTATCTTGTCCTTTTGTACTTAGAAACTAGAAAGTCCCTATAAAAACAGAATTATAACTCCAAAAGTGTTTCCATGGTAATGATGTGAAGAGCGGCTAAGAAAGAAAAGGCCAGCATACAATCAAGGAGGAAAAAAGAAGAAATACAAATCAAGTCACTCCAGGTAGGTCACTCACACTTTTTCAATAAGTACGTAGTAGATGCTTATTAAACATCTATTGAACTAAATTGGAGAAAAAACGATGTGGCTGCTATTGTTCTGTCAGTGCTGAATGTGAGATCATTGAAATAGGAGAGGGCATGTGAGAAAACTTTTTTTTCTTGCTGTCATTTGTTTGTTTGTGAATACTAGGGATTGAACAAAGGGCCTCTGCACTGACCTACCTCCCCAGCCATTTTTTGACACAGGGTCATGCTAAGTTGCTACAATGCCCAGGCTGGGCTTAAATTTAGAATCTTCCTGCCTCAGCCTCACAGACGGCTGGGATTACAGCCATGAGCCACTATGCTCAGCTCTGAGAGCTCTTGTGTATAATAAAGTTCTCTTTGCTGAGTGGCTATGAGTGAATTAATTTGGGCAAAAATTTTTTAGAGTACTAGGCATGTACTGGGTGGATGAAGATGCAAAGCTTAATGAAGTCTTAGTCATAGATGAATTTTATGGGAAAGAAACACCTGAAAAATGTTGATATAAAAGTGGTCACAATTTTTATTTTAAAAATTGACTCACCAGTGAGATACCTGGAATTCCTTTCGGTGGAGTGCTGGGCATTATCTGCCAAGTTCTCTTGGGTTATCTGATTCTAAAGGATCGTGCACCTCGATTGTTTTGTATCGAGGAGGCTACTTCCCAACTGTACAGCAAGGAAAGCTATGTAGTAACAATTGCAATGATAACAATCCAAATGCTATTTTAAAAATAAATGTAAATGAATTATAAACAGTAAAGACTAAAATTCTCTAAAAGACATTTTCATTTGAATCAGTTTTAATGCCTTCCTTGTTTTCTCACTAAGTAACCAGCCAAATACAATCTTTTTATTTTCTTGCAATACTGAGGATTGAGCCCTGGGCCTTTGAACTGAGCGACACCTTCAGCCACTTTTATTTTCTGTTTTAAGGCAGTGTCTCACTGAGTTGCTCAGTTACCCGGGCTGGGCCTGAACTTGTAATCTTATGAGTTCAGCCTCCCAAACAGCTGGGATTACAAGTGTGTGTCACCATAGCTGGCTGAATACAATCTTTAATAGATATTGTGTTTGATGAGATTCATGATTTGACAATCTTGAAAATTATACTGGATAAACCTGTTTATTGTCAAAGGGAACGATAGCAGGAAAATAATAGGCAAGATTAAAAAATACCTTAAAATGGAATAACTTAGAATTTAAATGCATTTTTTTCCCCAAAGAATAAAGAATCCTTTTATCTCACCTATTTTTTATAACGGTTTCCTGGTTTTCTGACCCACTCTTCACATTGTGGCCATACCTGTAAGCAAACAACTTTTTCACCATTATTTAGAAAGGACTCTGGACTCGCGTAGCAAAAACAAACACAATAGGAAGAGCACATTAGTCAGTCTTCCACTACTCTAACACTACACCTGAGATGACCACTTTACAAAGAGAAAAGTTTCATTTGGCTCACAGTGTTTGAGGGTTTAGTCCAGGATGGATTGGTCCTTTGCTTGCTCCTGAGCTGACACAGAGTACTATGGCCAAACCACTTACTTCATGGCCAGGAAGTAAAAGAGAGAAATCTAAGTGGTCAGGGTGCCCTAACAGCCTTGGGGTACTTTCCTTCTGACCTAGACAGCTCTTAGTAACTCCCACCTCATCAGGTTCCTGTCATGGTACCTGGAAACCAAGACTTTTACATATGGACCTTTGAAGTCACTCAGGAAATATCAAGTCTGTGAGGTTTTCCACATCCCATTTTTGAGAACTATGATTAGGAGTAGGTAGAGTTAAAAAGTCCCAACCTTATCTGACCATAAATTTGAGGTTCTTTCATGCTTTACCAAACATTAGGATCATGTAGTTCCTTCTGCTACAAGTGGTAGATTCTCTGTTATTTGGAGACCAGAGACGGTCTTGTGAGAAATAAATTTTGGCATCAGATAGCTCTGAGATTGAATTCTGGCTATTTTTTTTATAAGCTTTCTTAATTTAGATAAGTTTTTTAACCTATCAGAATCTCTTTCCTTTTTTATTTTTTTATTTTATGAAGAAATAAAGCAAATTTTTATAACCAAATATAATGAAAATAACAATAGTTACTACACTGTATCATTATCTTCAAATTAGTTAGTTAATACAAGATATAAACCAAAAAGATTCTTACAAAAAAGAAACAGTTAATAATATAAGCTTTCTTTTCAAAGAAGATAAACTATTAGTATAAATGAAATAAATTAGCACATATATTGCAATTTTTTTTTGCTTTCTGAAATCCAGTGTATTTTTTTTTTTATTTTAATGGTACATTTTAGATGTACATAGTGATAACATTCATCATAGGGGACTTGTACCTGTACGTGACATATCTTGTTGCTTCTTTTTTTCCCATTCCCCTCCCCTCACCCCATTCTCCTTCCCTATCTACAAAAGCTTTGTTTCCACTTTTTCCTTCCATTTCTTATTTCTCTTGTCCTCTGTTCTGTTCCCTCTCCCTTGTTCCCTTTCCCATTTGGATATTTTCTTCCCTTTCCCAATATAATACATTTTAGTCTTTATTTACACTTTCAGTTTCTCACACCAGAGAAACTATGCAGTATTTAAACATATGTGTCCGATTTATCTCACTTAAGAGTATGGTCTCAAGATGCATCCATTTACCTAGGAATATCTCAAGTTTATCGTTCTTTATGGCAGAGTAGTACTCTATTGTATTAGAAAAACCACATTATCTTTATCCATTCTGCTGTTGATGGGCATTTGGGGTGTTTCCAAGATTTCGCCATTACAAACTGTGCCACTATAAACATGGGTTTGCATATATTGCTGCAGTATGATGCTTTTAATTCTTTTGGGAAGACCAAGACGTGGAATAGCTGGGTCAAATGGAATCTCTAGTCCTAGTTCTCTGAGGAACCTCCACACTGATTTCCATAGCGGTTGCACCAGTCTACATTCCCACCAACAGTGGAGAAGGGTTCCTTTTTCTCCACAGCCCCTCCGGCATTTGTTATTGGCTGATTTGTTGATAATAGCCATTCTTTCTGGAGTGAGGTGGAATCTCAGGGTTGTTTTAATTTGCATCTCTCGAATGACTAGTGATGATGAACATTTTTTGATGTGTCTATCTGCTGTTTCTACTTCTTCATCTGAGAAGGGTCTATTCATTTCAGATGCCCACTTTTGGATTGGGTCTTTAAAT
>PVJO010013940.1:0-50094 GCA_004026905.1 Hystrix cristata
AGGCTGTAGGTCAGGTCTCCTCCCAGGCTTTCTACTCTGGTCTTGTTCTCTCCATTCTTTGCTTCAACATTTTGGCTCATGTGAGGGTTTTACCCCAGGAGCTTCTGCAGGATATGATCTCAAATCTTCCCTGCTTTCTGGTCTAAGGGTCTTACATACTGAATTTAAAAGGGCAATTTACCTTCTACCTTCCAAAAGTAAGCAGACAAGAAGTCACTTTTTTATTGTTGTTTGAAACAAAGCAGCTTGTCATGGCACAATGTGGGTGTCATTCACTGGCTGTGATCTGACAGAATCCTTTCTTCTCCCTCAGCACCTGCCCCAGGGTCAGCTAGTGGTGTAAGAAGGGTGGAGGATATAGTTTGCTGCCTGCTGACCACCTTCAAAGCTGCTGCCCACTGTGACGGCTTTCATTTTCTCTCCCTTCGCTCTGTTCTGCATCTCCCCCGGGCCTGGCTGGTGCCCTGCCCGTGTATCACCCTTGTTGGTTGATTTTATAGTGTATGGTTTTTTTCCCTTCTGTCTTTACCCACCCTGAATACCTTGATTATCAAGGGTGAATTATCTTTTTTTAATCCAGAAAGAGTTTGGTCTTTCCTCTCTTGGCACTTTATCCTGCTTTGGATTCTGTCGCCTGCGTGCATTTTCATCACCATCATCGTTTCTTGGGATGTCCCAGCTCCCAGCACAGTGCCTGTCCCATAAACCAGCTCTAAAATACTTTAAAAGAAGGATTAATGGAGGAACTGAGGCTCTGGGCTGCTTCACATGTCAGCTCAGCAAAAAGGGAGACAGAAGAGGTTTGAGTCTTGTACTATCAAATGGAAACAGCTCCTGTAGACCAAGGCTGTGTGGCTGCAGCAGCAAGCCAGGTGGGAGGGATTCAGAGGACCCTCCTGCGAGCTACAGGTCTTTCTTTTGGAACGAACACACCCATCTCTATGTAAAACACACTAGGAAAGAGCTTCTTGGGAAGCTGGGTCATTCTCAATCTTCAGCCTCATGTCTAAGAGTGTTTACGGTCCAAGTGTGCATGGTGGTCAAGTTCCTATGTTTAAGACACAGTTGGGATTTTGAGATTCTCTGTGATAAGTTTGAATTTTGACCCTTCTCTTCTTACAGTTAGATAATCTGATGAGAATTAATCTCAGCATTTTGACCACATAAACTATAATAATTGTGTCTATGATTGCATTGGTACCAAATAATTACCAATGCCAAAATAAAAACCATAACCATCTTTTTTTTTTAACCGACATACAAAGTTAAGTTTCCTTTATCAGTGATAATGAATCAATGAAAATCATTTTCACAAAAAGTTAAAGGTTTGACTTAATGTGAAAACAATAGTTTAGGTTGAATGATGTTCACCTTTGTCACTGGTTAGTCAGAAAAGAATAGGGACAGATTCTGGCTCACAGATGATGCTGTTGTGTAAAGCAAAAGCAAAACGATGTCATGACGCACTGTGAAAACAGGCTTTGCACCGAAAGCACAGTAGAAGCGGTAACAATAAACCTGAATTCATTGCTCAGAACGGACTGGATAAGCTATTTCCATTATTACTGTTTTCCTTTAAGAATGTGAATTTTTTCATTGTCTTCAAGATTGACAACGAAATAAATTGCAGGTAGTTTCCAGATCCTAATTCCTATAGTAATTGGATTAGAGGTACCCACATGAAGTCAATTTCAGTAATGCCACAATGCTGACCTTGCCTGCACTGCTATCGTGGTGGTGTTACGTGGTACTGGTAGCACTGTTTGGGTTACTTAAGACATTCAGTTATCAGGAAGCAGCAAGCAGAGTGTGAAGAGTAGACGTGATTGTGTGTTCAGTGACCCCGAGGTTTGCTCTGGGTTGTAGGACGTGCCAGACATGTTCAGTGTACCCTTAGATCTGCTCTCTGCCCTTCTTCATGTCCTTGGAGGCTGACTGGCTCTCTAGCTTCCTCCTGGGTGTCAGCCAGTGGTGACCGGGAAGTAGGTGGGGAGGGAGGCGCGTCACCTCTGGTTCCCTCCCTGCGGGGGCACCATGAACTGGTGAGGGTGTCCTCTATCAAGGCCTCTGCTCCTGCTGGAGAGCATTTCCATACAGGTCCCCTGACTGGGTCCCAGAACAGCTCTTCCTCTTACTTCCTTTCTCCCCACGGTTGCTAGGTAAGTGCTTTCCCTAAACCCTGCTCATTCCTTTGCAAAATACGTAGTCCCTGTCTTAAACTGCTCAATGATCTGATCTCGTAATTATCAGATGGCTTCTCTGGCGGAGGAAGCATTGAGTTATCTGGGCCTGGACAACCCTCCTCTCGGTATGAGGGGCTGTAAGTGTGCTCAGCTTGCAACACGATGCCCTCGGTGCTGTCTCCAGTGTGCAACTCCCCTGAGCAGCTGGCACTCAAGCCCGGCTACCCTCTGCTTAGAACGCAGCTTGCGTGCATGCAATAAAAAAGGAGAACATAGATGGGGGTGCAGTTGGTGGGGGAGCCTCCCTCTCCCACAGCGCAGGTGCATGTTGCTGTTGCAGCCAGCTCTGTTCCAAACAAGCATGAGTCTCTGCAGGATGCCGGCAGGGGAGGGAGGACTTACAGAACCGCTGGCCCCCGTCTGTCATTTCCAGCCAGCACATGGCACAGTGTTGGTGTCTGCGGAAACCCAGAGACAAACTCAGGGCCTTGAGGTTATTAATAACGTTTTGAACAATATACCTCTGTGGACAAGAGTCTTAGGTAATAGGATCTTTGAACTTAGAGTATGGAAACATTCAAAAAGAACCAGATCTGACATTCTATTCTTCTACCGTTACACCTAACCCCAGCAACTCAGTTTTAAAACTAAAAAATACATCACATTAATGTTACAGTCCATTTTATTAGCGTGGGAATGTTCTTTGTATTTACTTTGTGAATTGGTTTTGCTTTTATAGTTTCATAAGAGCAATAGCATAAGAAATGCACAATTGATTTTATGTTTGTACAGGTTTAAGTAAAATTATAATGAAAATAATTTAAGGTAATGGTCAGAATCTATGTGCAACATTACTTGGGAAAGGACCTTATATTATCCAATTTGACAAACATGGATTGTAGTAAAATGTGAGAATACTGGAGTCATAATAGATTTTCATTTTGGTTGTGCAACTAACTATAGGACTATGTAGAAGTACATTACTTGTACCTCAGTTTTCTTTTCATAAAATGGGTATAGTAATAGTCCTTACCTTTCAGGCTTGTTGTGAGGAATAAATGAGTTAAATGATATAATGAATGAAAATACACAGCATAGTGTATACAAATCCACTTTAAAGCTATGTATTATCTTCAAAAATTATCACGCCATTTTGTTCCTAAAGTTCCAAATTTGATTTCTCTAGTTGACACAAAAATTTGTTGACAGCACCTCATACCTAATTGTAATTCATGTGTATGGTATAGGCAAACAGCTCTCATTATTGGAAAAATGTTAAGCAAAAGGTAGAGACCATTCCAGAATTTCCAAGCAAAAGAGATTAATAATGTTGCCAACAAGAAATCCTGAAAACAAGAGGGCACACGGTATGCCCAGGTAACATTTCCCTAGGGCCAGTGGGTGTAACAAGGTGTAAATTGTGCAGATGCTTGTCAAGTTGCGTGCTCCTTTGGTATACAAGAGGTGTACTGGGCATTGTTTTAACTGATGATTATTCCGAGGAGCCACAGGATTAATTAAAATTTTTTATTTCATTTTCATTTCTAGTTCTTGTATTTCATGAAAATATCTGACACCTGTAACATTTTAAAGCATATACCTTTACTTTTGCGGCAATTTTATTTCTATAAAGACCATGTTCATTCAGAGTTTCAATTTACAACTCAGAGAACATAAGACAGAACATAGAATTTCCTCTTAGCCAGGAGATTGCTTGTGCCTCCCGTGTTAGTTTTCTGTGGCTGCTGTAACAAATTACTGCATCATGATTTAGTGGCTTAACACAACATGAATTAAATATCTGACGGTTCTGGAGGTCAAAAAAAATAGCTCACCAGGCTAAACTTCGAGGTCCACAGGGCTACATTCCTACTGGAGGTTCCAGAGAAAAATCTGCTTCCTTACCCTTTCCAGCTTCTAGAAGCCACCCACATTCATTGGCTCCTGGATCCTTCATTCATCCTGAAAGGCAACAGTACATAGTTTCTTTAACTTTCTTTGACCTTTCTGCCCCTTCTATGAAACATTTTGCGATTACTTTAGGTGAGTGTGATTGATTAATCCAAGATAATCTCCCCATCTCAGGATTCTTAATTCTATTCACAAAATCCCTTTTACTATCTAGGATAATGAATTCATAGGTTCTGAGGACTCAGGTGTAGGTAGACATCTCTGGTGATACTCTTCTGCCTATCACATCATCCTTGGTTTTGTTTTACCGGGCTGGAAGTCAAATTTACATGGGTATATTTTTGTTAAATGTTGCTTTGGGCTATACATGTGATTATGCTATTATTGGCTAGGGTTCACAAGAGGAATGGAATATATATATATATATATATATATATGCCACCAAAAAACTTTAGGAAAAGAAAAAACTTGTACAAATATTTTAATACCAAATGTATTGAGGCACCATGAGATTAATACAAATTACCGTTGGCCCCTACAATTGCAATAGGTTCTCAAAGGGGTTGCCATTAGCTTCTAGACATGTATTAGTGTAGTGAACTGGTGCTGGGGAACCTTGGTCCACTGAGATTGCCACAACATGCATTTTCAATTTCTTCTCTAAGGGTCAGCAGTGTAGTGGGTTTTTGCAATATACCACATCCTCTAGGATCCCCCAATGAAAGTAATGCCATCTGTTGAAAAAAACGTTGTACTATTTTTTCTTTTCCTGAAATGTGTATACATTTTTTGGCTCACTCTCTCTTTCCCTTCCTCCCTCCCTCTTGCTTCACATACACACACACACACACACACACACACACACACACACTCCCCAACTTAGGAACATTGGAGTTGTGAGAAGCGTACTGTATAAGATTCACAGCTGTACTGTGTAAGAGTCACTTTGTTATGAAAAATTCCAATTTATGAACATTCTCCCAAAATGGAACTTGTTCATAAGTTGGGGACTTACTCTAGATGTAGATGTAGATGTAGATGCAGATGCAGATGCAGATGCAGATGTAGACCTCCCTTCTGCAGGTGAGTGATGGACTCCTGGTGCTGCATCAGTCCAGCTCATCAGTGCAAAGCTTTTGTAAATAAGGAGGGAAGAGGGATTGAAGTGAGGGGAGGGGATTGGGGAGAAAAGAGGAATCAAGATATATTATGTACAGGTACAGATTCCCTATGAAGAATGTGATCATTGTGTATATGTAAAGTGTACCAATAAAATTAATTTTTAAAAGATAGAGCTATAGAGATATACATCATTTAATATGTATCATTTAATATATTAATATGTGTACTATGTATCATATAATATATTAATAAGTACATCATGTAATAAATATATGATACATAAAGGATTACTAAGTAGGCTTACAACACCTGCCTGTGGAATCAGGGGAAGAAGAATGCAAAATGGTGATCTGCATGCTGGAGAGTCGGAGGATCCAGTTGAAAGTCAGAAGTCTGGAGCTCACTGCAGTCCAATGTGACTCTGTATTGGAAAGCCAAAGGGTCTGCATTGGAAGGCTGAAGAGTGTGTACTAGAATCCTGAAGGAACTGATATGAATGTCCAAGATCAATGGCAAAGATGTGAGCTCCTTCAAAAAGGTGAAATGGAAGACTTCCTTCTTCTTTCCCTTTTTATTCCATCCAGGCCACAAGCCTATTGGTTGGTGCCATCCACACCCAGTGTGGGTCTTCTCTCCTCAGTTTGCATCTTACATGTCAGTCATCCACAGACACACCCAGAACTGTGTTCTACTAATCTGTTACACATTTCTTAATCTATTCAAATTGACATCGTAATTAACCATCACATGCTGTATTTGTGGCCAGTACTTTCTCTGCCCAGTCAGTTCCATATATGTTTATGTACACCTTGAATAGAGCTGGCATTGTCCTGGAACTTTTTAAGTGACAGGTTTGCACGTTTCTCCCTGTTTCCACACAGACTTATAGCCCACACATTAGGGATGGCTAAAATTTATATGACGACTCATCAATATGTGTCTCTTTGTACATGATCATCACTTCTTGGTATCCGTGCATTTGTCGAGTGCAGAGCAGCTCTTCAGAAAAATGTACAACCAAATAATTTGAGGTAAGAAACTGGCTGCAAGGAGTTGGAAGCCAACCTTTTTCATCATGTTGGTACTTCCAAATGATAGTATCTTTGGATTTACACATAAGATGCTCAGCATCTGCTAATTTAGAAAATATCCACAATGCCTTTTTAGGAATGAAATGTAAGGGAAAATAACTTTATAGTTGAGATAATAGGTTTATTTATATAAAATTCAGATAGAAGCCTTTATGAAAATTATGTTCATTGCTGTTTTCAAAGGGGATTCTATTCCAAGAGATGAATCCAATAGTGATTCCTCTAGAGAACAAAAAATGGATTGTGATTTAAACAGAATTGTTCAGAAAAGGACAAACTAATCCAGTCCTGCTTTTATATTATGTGTACAAATAGCACACACCCTCCCTGCAAGACTGATAATACCTTTCCCTGCAAAGGGAAGCTGCAAGTTCTGAAGACAAAGACAATGTAACTACTTTCAAAGGATCCCTTGTTAAACACTATTATTTGCACTTTGAAGGAACAGAACACCAAATGAAGTTTTTAAGAAACTGGCAAGTTTATGTGGTACTGTGGTATCCCATATCAGATCAAATAGGCCCATAGAGACGTAAGAGATCTCATCCATAATAGTGGACAATTTGAGGGGAAACTACAAGGCAAACTGACAACCCCCCACTGTATGTTAGCCGGCTTTCTGTCACTATAACAAAATACCTGAGATACCTTGTAAAGAGTAAAGGTTTATTTTGGCTCATAGTTTTGGAGGTTCCAAGGACCATTGCTTTGGACCTGTGGTGAGGCAGCATCGTGGCAGAAGAGTGTGGTGAGCAAAAATCTCTCACTTTGTGGTCAGGAACCAAAAAGAAAAAGGAAGGGGCTGGGGTCCCACAATCTCCTTTGCAGGCATGTTTTCACTGGCCCACAAACTTCTTAAATCCCACCTCCTAAAGTTTCCTCACTCCCCAGTAGTACCACCCTGGGGACCAAATGTTTAACACTTCGGCCTTCAGGAGACGTACTATAGAATTATGTGTCTCAGAACCATTCCTTGGAGGTATCACTTCTACATAAAATGGAGAGCTGGTCTTGCTATAACTGTGCAGAAGAAGGGTGGCTAGTCATGATAGAATACCCCTCCTGCCCCCAAAGTATCACTTCTGAAATAGAAAATCCCATACCAAGTGGGGAAATGCTAAGAGCAAGTGTGAGACTTGTGTACCAAACTACCGATAAATGGGGAGTTGAAAAAATGGTTTTTATTTTTATTGGGATTTAATTAAATGTTTTCTACATATACCATCTGCCAAACACAGGCAATTTTCCTTAGGGAACAGGTAGAGAAATTTATACTTTACTCTTACACTGAGGTTGTAACTCTTCAGTGGTCCCCAATTTACTGTAGTCTTTTTTTAGATTTCCCCTGTCTGGGATAGCCTGGGATTTGTCTTTCACTTCCTTCAGGTAGGAAGTCAACTTCAGATTTATCCATTTGGACCAAGAACCCTCAACACGAAAACAGCCATTTCATTGACTATTTTGGTTCTCATCTTCATTTAGTTGTCATCTTGTGTATTCTTCACTTATTTCTAATTCATCTTTTTGCTTAAGGATATTTAAAAGTAACCTTTCATGTCTTTTTATTTTCAGCAGTAGAATTGATGCCATTCTGCCATCCTGGGAACAGAAATCCCCGATTTTCTTGAATATTTCAAAGACCTTCAATAATAGAGTAACATAATGATTCTGAAGTGTAAAGGCCAGTATCTTTATTATGGATTTCACTTGCTTTGACTTTCTGTAATTACTTGTGTGGTTTGGTGTGGCAGGTTCACTTACTGGACACAAGGAAACAGACTTGCTATAATGGGCTGGCTAAAATTACTGTGCAGGTTTAGACCGAGAACTGGTTACTCAGACTAAGACACGAGGGACTCTGAGCTACAGGTGGATATTCTGAAGCCCGGTTACTTATGCCTACTGTTTAAATGGTAGCCCCAAAATGGACATCCCTGGGATAACTGAATACGTACCAGTCCTTTCAAACATAGCTAAAAATGAATACATAGAATGGTGCCTCACTTCACGAACTTAATTTGTCCTATAGTTTTGGAAGATCTGGCCACATTTGTTTGTGTGGGAAAGACAGTCACGGTCGTGTGTGTCACCCAATGCAGAGTTTGCAAACAGAAACAACATTTTGCCAAATGCTTCTGTTTGCAAACCAAATTGTTTCCTGAACCAAGGTACCACTGTACTTACCAGCTTTATTGTTCCTGCTGCCTCGAATTTTGAAAATGATGTTTCTCTTCTCACCTTTTAAAGCTGATATTTAAAATGTTTCATCATGAGTTTTTCTGAGAATTATCCAAAGCTTGGCAATAAGGTAAAAAGATGATTATATGACCTTTTATTTTATTTATTTATTTATTTATTTATTTAGGTGCTGAGGATTTGGTCTTGCAAGGCAAGCACTCTAACCACTGAGCTAAATCCCCAGCCCCTATATGATCCTTTAATATCTTGCATAGAACATATCCTAACACGTGAGTTTGAGGATATTCTAACTTTTAGGGAACATAACTTTGTTAGATTTAGTTTTGTTTTTTATTAGGGTACAGTCATTTTACACTTCCATAAATTTAGAGGTTAGCTGGTAGAAAAATGATAAGGTGTGCTGGTTTTTTTTTCTCTCTCTCTCTGCTACAGCAGATAACCTTAGAGGCTGATTTTATTGCCCTGTGGGATATTAGTTTTTTCCTAATTTAGAAATCTTATTTTAGCATTCTCTTCTTTTGTGGACTGTATAAAACCCTTCATTATTACATCTTCTTTTAAGCAATTTTGTCTCCTGCTGAGTCTTCTGTTAATGTACTAAAACATTGGCTCATCTATTTGTATGATATTTAACATCTATTTATATGATAATTATATTTTAAATATTTTGTGAGTTATGCTTTGACAATTCAAATAGTCACAAGCTGGGGATTTAGCTCAATGTTTAGCTCAGTGCCTTGCAAACACAAGGGCCTGAGTTCGATCCCCGGCACCACAAAAAAAAAAAAAAAAAAGTCACAAAATTTGTAATTACAGTACAGAGAAAAACATTTAAATAAAACTACTAAATCATTCTCTTGATCCCTACAAGGTGAATCTAAATACCATGATGATTTAATACCCACCATCATTCATTTTAAAAACACAGCAACGATTTTTGCTGTGTCAGAAGTTTTAAATTACTGCTTTTTCTCCTTAAATTCATGCCCAGAATTCTTGAATTCTTGAAAGTCTTATATTAACAATCCTACATAATTCCTGGCAAAAGTGTTATTTCTCTCCCTGTCTCTCTCAGAGAGAAGGGTTTTGAAAATTTTTCTTTGACTCTGAGGTTTTAAATGTTAAACCACTCTGGATCAGTTTATCATTATACTGTAATTTTTTAATATACTGTAATTATTAGGAAGGCATAATTGATTAAAATAATGGTTAGTATTTGATTTTTGGGAATTACTAAATATAAGAAAGAAATTTACTGGAAATGCAACTCTGTGAGATTGGTGTTGCATACAATTTTTGTTTATTTGTTGATGAATATTATTTATTGTTCTTTTGATTTTTATTCATATACACATATCAATAGGTAGATGAGAGTGAAAGGAATATTATTTTAATATTGCCATTTAATTCTTAAATTCCCCTCTTATTTTCCTAAAGTTACATAGTGATTCGTTTAAAACCTGAAATCATTTTTAGTAATGTATCAATTAATTACTCTGTATGTAACCCTTCAGTTTTGTTGATAGCAAGGAATTGATAATCACCTGATTTCCGTCAGGATTTTTACTTAGCTGTTCACTTTCTCGTCACCAGTACCGTGGTTGGAGTAGAACCTTTGTTTTGTACTCAGTGGTTTGTTCAACTCCGAGCAGTCAGTCATCCCTCAGTATCCCTTTCTCTGCAGTCACTGACAATCATGAATGCTTAAGTTTCTTATATAATGTGCTGTAGAATTTGCATATCATATTGGCACATCCTACCTTGTACATTTAAATCATCTCTAGATGACTTACACTACCTAATACAATGTAAATGCCGTGTAAGTAGTTGTTATACTTTATATTATTTAGGAAATAATGACAAGAAAAGAAGGCACGCCTTCACTTGTGACACAGAGTTTGGAATGCGCATACCAGTGTAGCGCCGGAAATGGATTCCGTTCAACATCTGTTCCATCCCTTAGTTTGAAGACTGCTGCTCTAGAGGATTTGGCTGATGATGTGGTGTTGCAAAACAGAATTTCCTTAGCTACTCATGTGACCTTTCGATGGGTTCATGACTTCCCAGGACAGGTGAATTGGCCTAACCACACATGCTGTGCACTTTTTTTCAAAAATTGTTTTTATTAGTCATGCTTGCAGTACATGATGATTGCATTCATCATGTAGAGTTGGTGCTTGTACAGACTGCATTTTAACCCAAATGTACTTGGCAATAATTTTAAAAAGACATTTATAGAATGAAGAAAATACAACCTAGAAACTTACACCAGCATTTGGCAAAACAAAAACAAAACAAAATACTGAATATCCATAAATTTTTTTTTTTGAGACAGAGTCTCACTATGTAGTTAAGGTTGGCCTTGAATTCACTATGTAACCCAGAGCGGGCTCAAACTCACGGCGATCCTCCCACCTCAGCTTCCCAAGTGCTGAGACTGCAGGTGTGCGCCACCATGCCTGGCCCAGAAATGTTTTTTGAGGTTAGAACACTTTAGGAAAGATGAAGAATATCCCCCATCATCAGATAGTGATATTTTATTCTGATACTGTACATCAATGACGAAACTTGCACTGACTCACTTGCATTGAATTAAGATGCAGAAATGTATCATTACCCCAAGTGAAATGAAAAAGGCATTCAACCAGAGAAAGTTAGCTGAACACACCAATGTCTGAATAGTCTAATCAGAAATACACCATCATTTTTGGATAATCAGTTGAAATATTACAAAAGAAGAAAATTGTGTTTTTCCCCTTTCTGTTCTTAAAATGCTTTCATGAGTACACATTGACTTGTTTCTATGATATGAGTAGCCATAAGGGTAAATAAGGTCAGAGAGGTGTAATAGATATTATATAAAATGAAGATAATATTGAAGAGAGAGACCTGGAAAGGGGGAGGGGGAAAAGAAAGAAGGGAAAAAGGAAAGAAAGAGGAAAGGGAAAAAATGGGAAAATGTGAATAAACCTGCTGTAAATAGGGAAGGGGGGAACAGAAGGGAGGGGTGGGGAAAAGGGGGAAAACCAAGATACATCATGTACAGGTACAAAATAACCTGATGAATGTGACCATTGTGTATACAATGTACCAATACATGTTCTTGGTTAAAACAAATTAACATACAAAAAATGCTTTCAAGGAATTTATAGGTAAATTCCAGTAAGTGGTCAGTTAGTAATTCCCTCTTCAAAAATGAAAGAGAAATAGGCTTTTACCCTCACTTGTTACAATTCATTTCCAAATAATTTTATCCTATAACCTTACTTGGAAGCCAGGCTTAATTTAATTCACTGGAAAGAAGTAAATCCATACAAAAATACATAAAGCTTCCTAAACACATCCTAAGGGCTGCCATGTTAACTGCTCCTTACTACCTTGCTGTATATTCCGAGTCACCTATATATTCCAAGATTTCAGGTTCTAAAATCTATCTGCCCACTCATATTAAGAATGTTGATTTAATGCAGGAAGTTGAAGAGGTCTGCCCAGCATGGAACTATCAGCCACACACGGCAGCCTCCATCTATGAGGAGTAAGGGATCAAGGTACTATCATATACTTTCCTCTTTTATTGTAGCTTTTCAGTGGCCACCTCAGCCCAGCTGAGTGAGAAGTGAGGCTAATGGTCGCCCTGGTGTGACAGTAGCTTGGAGAGCCTCAGGTTTTTCTAGCAGTAGGGATGCACGGTCTGGAGGTGGCCTGTTGCTATCTGGCAGAGGTGAGATAAAGACATCATGGCTGGGATCCCAAAATGAAATGCTCATTCCTAATTACCTCTGAGAGCACGGAGGGAGGGACGTGAGAGGTTTAACTTTTCAAATCCACAGAAGTGGGTTTGGATGGAGAGGGGGACAGGTTGTTCTCATAAGTCTTGCATGTGATAAGAATAATAAGGGGAAAAAGATTAATTATACCCAGGCTTCCATTCTCCCAGCTGAGCAAATGACATGGCCCAGGACAGTGAAATGAAGGATAAAAAATGAAAACCACAACCAAGCAGTTATTTAAAGACATTTTCCCAAATAGCAGGGGAGATAAGACCTTGGGGTTTGTCGAGCACCCTCAATCAGGACACTCAGAAGGGTAGAGAAGGAAGTGGTGTGAGTGGAGAGCAGAAGCTGTTGATAAAGAATAAAATTTCACCTTGTCAATGTCTTTTTAAAATGTTTTTTCAGTTTAGAGCTTCAGGGCTTCAGCTCTGGGCAATCACAAGGATTTCCTGAGTGTTTTTTCCTTGCAAATGACAGACTTCATTCCTGGGGAATCTGACAATAGCTGTGCGGTGGGGACGGGGCCACTGTAGCCTGAGGGAAGAGGGATTCTCTACACAGAGCAAGGTCTGAAGACCTTAGAAGTACATTAAGTCCCTCTGGTCCTTTCCCAGGTATGACTCAGATGGCAGGTGGGGAACCTGCTTTCACCCCTGGCAAGTTGAGCCCATTATGTCATGGGGTCTGGTTGGTTTGGGAGATTTTGCAAACTTAATTGTAAGAACAATTTTTTCTTCCTCTACTGGAGTAGCTCCTGGCTGTTCTAGGAACATGATTTCTCTTAAATTTATAACTATGGAAAGATTTTGCTTCCTGTTTTTTATAAATAAGAAACATTGCTATGAATTGAATGTTTGTGTCCCCTCTGACTTTTTGTGTTGAAGCCTTGGTCCCCAGTATGATCCTTTAGAAGGCAGGCCCTTGGGAGGTAATTAAATCTTTTTTTTTTTTTTAATTTTATTTATCAAGAACATGTATAGGTACATTGTATACATAATGAGCACATTCATCTTAATTTGCACCTGTACATGGTATATCCTGGTTCCCCTCTCCTCCCCACCCCCCCTTCACTCCCCTCTCCTCCTTATTTACAACAGCTTTATTTACATTTTTCCATTTTTTCTCTTTTCTTTTTCCATTCCTTCTCTTCTCTCTTCTCCATTTCTAGTTCTCCTCCCTATTGAATATTATCTTTCTTTTGCATAATAGCTATTATACCTTTTTGTCCTTATTTACAGTTACGGTTTCTCATATCTGAGAAACAATTCGATATGTACTCATGTGTGCCTGATTTATTTCACTTAAGCATGTGTTCTCAAGGTACATCCATTTACCTATAAATGTCTCAAGTTTATCCTTTTTTATGGAGGTAATTAGATTTTGAGGCTAGAGGCCTTGTGAGTAGGATTAGTGCCTTTATAAATGGGACCCACAGAACTCGTGGCTGCCTTCCCACCACGTGAGGAGACAAGCAGTGGGCCGTCTGCAGGCCGCGCCGCAACCTGGTTGTGCTGCCCTCTGCTCTTGGATTTCCAGCACTCTGAGAAACAAACTGCTTCTGTTTATACGCCACCTGGTCTCTGGGACTTTGCTACTACAGCCTGAACTAAAACAAACATTTTTTTTTATGATTATGAAAGTACATGCTCATTACTAAAAATTTTAAAAATAAAACATAAGAAAAATATATGATGAAGATAATATAAACACATGAAATACCCATTCCTGGAGCAACTACTGCTCACATACATTGCATAGTTCACATGTAGTATAAAAATTCAATCATTTGGTACACACTGGTTTATTACTTGATTATTTCACCTAACAGAATACAGTATCAGAAATATATTTAAAGTCAACAGGTATATACATGTAGATATCGTATTTCCCTTATTGACTGCATAGTGTTCCATGATATGGATACACTATAATTTATTTAACCTTTATACAGTCGGACTTTTTGATTATTTCTAGTGCTTCACATCATTGTACAAATAGTTCTGCACAGCAATCCAGTTATTTCCTCAGGATAAATTCATAATCATTGGGGTGGCCTGTGACATTTATGGCCAAATTGCCCTCCAGAAAGTACATCACTGGAACTCCCAGTAGCCATTTATGAGTGTACCCATTTCCCCAAAGATCACATGATTAGAGTTTTCTCACAATTTTTATATACCAGTAATGTAAATCCTTTACTCTGACTGGTGAAATTGTTGATTTTACACAATTACTGATTACTTACATTTCTTCTTTTGGGAGTTGCCTGTTCATGACCTTTGTCATTTCCTATTGGATTATATATTATTAATTCATAATTAGAAAGATCCCTTTGTGTGTTCTGGATATTAGCTTTTTGTCTGCCTTATAAGGTGTGGTCAAAATACACAGTGAATTTTTAAATTTAGAAATTTTTTTTTAAAGTAAAAAAAACACGTTGCCATTAATCCCCCTCAAAGTACTCTTGCTCACGTTAAACACACGTATCGCATTGTTACTGACACTTCCTGAAGTAGTTCTGGAAGTCCTCTTTTGTGAGTATGAGTTGTGATTAAAAAGAATATGGTGAGTGCTGCTGCTGAGTGCCACCCAATGGAAAGACAGGCTATAAAAACACAATAGCGGGTCCTCAACCTCCGCATTCACCACATCTGGCACCATGCAAAGTCTTTGTTTTCCCCAAATTGAAAATGACCGTGAAGGGTTTTGAATCTGTTCTGGCCATTAAGGCAGCCATGACAGCACAACTAAAGACACAAAAGAGGACTTCCAGTATGGTTCAGAAGGTGGGGAGAACAATGGGGTAAGTGTGTTCAAAGCAAAGAGAAGTATTCTGAGGAGGGTTAATGGCAATGAGACTTAACTGTAATACATTTCTTAAGAAATTTAAACATTGACTGTAGTTTTCAGTCACACCTCATGTATGTTGTAATTTTTACAAGTTTGATTTTTTTTTTTTTGTGGGATCTGTTAGGGTGTATTTTGCCATAATGAAATTTTAATGTGCATATAGGTGGACTTGTAAGTAATTTTCTGTGTTTCTCTTCTTGCCCTGTTCTTGGAAAGGCTATGCTTATCCTATCATATAAAGATATTTGGTCTTTTCCTTATAGATTTTCTCTTCTTCACTTGCTTTGTTTGTGTGGTCAGCTATCTAATGCTTTCTAACCCCATTCCTCACCAACATTCTTCTTCCTTAAAATCCTTCTCCACACTTCTTATTTTGGTCTTTTCAATTTCAGATATTATGAATGTATAGTAATATCTGTGGTGTTTAAATTTGCATTTTTATGAAGATTAACAAGCACATTTTTGGCCATTTAGATAGTTTCTTTTATAAAGTACCTGATTAAATCTTTTGCCATAGTTGAAAAATTGAGTTACTATATGTTTTCTTCACGGTTTGTAGAAATTTGTTATATGTTCTGAGTATGAACCAGTCTGTTTTGATTCATTACTGATCTTATACCTAATCATCTGAATAAATTCACATGTTAATTGTAAAATCATTTCTGTAGCTGTAAAAAATTTACCACATGCACAATCAAGACACCTTTAAATAATGAGTTTTATTTTTTAAGTGATTAAACATTTCCTTATTTTGGAGGTCACAGATTTCTTCAGTTGTTCTTTGTCATGGAAGTATCTTACTTCATTGTTGAATTTGAAAGATAGTTTGGCCAGGTACATCACTCTGGGTTGGAGATTGTTTTCTTTTAAGGCTTGAAATACTTTGCTCCAGGCTGTCCTTGATTTAAGGGTTTGTGTAGAGAAATCTGCTGTGATTCTGATGGGTTTACCTTTATAGGTGATTTGTTTTTTTTCTGTGACAATCTTCAGTATTCTGTTCTTTTGCTGAATTTCTGGAATCTTGATTATTATATGTCTTGGTGTAGATTCATTTTGGTTATGGGTAACTGGGGTTCTATATGCCTCACTTATCTGTATGTCAAGTTCTTTTCTCATGCTTAGGAAGTTTTCTGTCATTACTTCTGTATAATCTTTTTAGATCCTTTGTATTGTCTCATGCTTTTTCATTCACTCCTATCACTCTTATATTGTTCTTCTTTGCATCATCTTGCAGCTGTTGTAGTGATTTTTCATATTCTCTAGCTATTTTTAAGAGGTCTTTCCTTTCATCGTCACTGATTGCACGCACACCTGTCTTCTAGGTCTGAGATTCTATCTTCGCTCTCATTCAATTGGCTGCATATACTTTCCAGCAAGTTTTTTATTTCTTGGATATCTGTTTGGATCTGTTTCATGGGTTCCATTTCTTTGCTAAGTTGAATGTTCAAGTTTTCCATTTTTTTTTAAGCTCCTCTGTTTTTTAATCTGTGTCTACCCTGAACTCACTAAGCAAATCTTTCATTATGCTTGTCATCTCTTTTTTGACTTGGACAATTATTTCTAGTCTGATGTTCTCTATAGCCGCGCCTATCTGCTTTTCAACTTCTGCTGCTATCATATCTGATAGTTTGATTGGTTGTCTTCTGATTTCCTCTATTATATTGTCCTCTGTATTTGTTCTGGGTGAGCTGGGGGTCTGGGGTTGTGTTTTGCTTCTATGTCTTGTCATTTTCTTTGTATACATATGTAATTTACCCCTCTTAGTTTGTTCTGTGTTGGTTTTATATTTTCTTTGTGGGAGGTTACCTTAAGATAGGTAATAGTGTTCTAGGGAATGACTGTTTTTATGGTTTCTTCTGGTTATATGTATTTCTTGGCTCTTATGGCCTTTATGTTTCCAGGATTATCTTCAGTGATAAGGTCATAGTTGGCTCTACTTGGTATTGGTAGCTTGGAAAAGGGGAAGGATAAAGAAAGTAACAAAGAAAGGCAAAAAAAAGAGGGGGTTGGGGGGGACCAGCAGAAGATAGTGTCACCAGTGTCGAGGCCTAGATTTTACACATGTTGATGGATTTAGACCCTACCAGTGTGCAGGCCCACATTGGAATTGTTTGGGCCAGGAGCGTGGCCTGCAGGAGCCCATGAAGCAGTCTCTCACCTGCTCCGTGGTATTCTCATGATCAGGAGACCTGCCGTGCTGTTTCTGGGATGCCAAATGGGGGTTAGGCAGCCCCCTGCCAATGGTGATCCTGCTGGGAGGCAGCTGGCCTGCATTGGAGTTCGGGCCAGGGGCTACATTTCCTTGTTTTTTCTTTTTCTTGATTTACTGTACTGGCTAGAATTTATAATACAATGTTGAATAGAAGTAGTAGTAGCAGACAATGCTTATTTCTTCCCTAATATCAGGGGCAAAAAAGCTTTCGCAGCTTTATAATTATGTATTTGGGGTCACTATCATATGTGTGCATGTATGTACTCTACATTAGATTAAGATTTCAATGTTGGCAATGTATCTGTTTATTTCTTATACATAGCTTTAAAAACAACTAGACATTTGAAAAAGGTAATAGCCAATAGAACCATCCAGTCATGAAATCCACCTTGGAAGCTATCATTTATTGAATGATTTATTGAAACATTTAGGGATGAAAGCAAGTGAAATTAAAGTACTCAACCCACTAAAACATGCAAAGACCCATGACATTTTCATAGAAAACAATTACTGTTGCACCTTCTCCTGCCCACCAAGTTTGGGAGAGCTGGAAAGCTAAAAACCAAAATAGATTTTAAATTGACAGATGGGTCATAAATATCAAGTGTGTTCTCTGAGTAGAGGGATGAAGTCTCCTGCAAGATGATCTAAAACACAGACACTTGGGCACAGTTTCCTTACGTCAAATACGTTACACGATGGCTTACTCCTATTAGCCCAAACTCAACATCCAGCTTCATTACTACAGACTCATGGTTTGATAAATGGTGTTTCCTTTATTACTTTCACAGCCCTTGATTTATACTTTTTCATCTTACCCGAGCCTGCAGAGATATTGGTTTAAATTGTTTTAAGTCATTTTGATGACCTAAGGTAGAATGATATATCAGGTTCACACACACACACACACACACACACACACACACACACACACGAAGAGAGAGAGAGAGAGAGAGAGAGGCAGAGAGAGAGAACAATAACATGAAAATTCAAATCCACAGCCAGCATTCTATCTAGAAGCTCTTTTGGTGTTGAGTAAGGCAGGTTCTCCTAGACATGAACAACCATTTTTCAAATTGATCTGTGCAGAAAGAAATATTCTGACTTTGTGGTTTTAAGTGGGAAAACTAGATGAGACGAAGTATTCAGTGTGGTATGGCTGTAGACATGGAAAAAGAGAAAAAAGTTATTGTAATCCAGTATGGACAATGTATCTAAAAGTGTATCTTGATTGAGTATAATTATCTTATGTGTTTTATATGTTTTTTGGCCTGTTAGTCTGGCTCTTAATCTGTATGTATGATAAATAACTTTTTAAGGATTTGTAAGATAAATGACTCTGATACTAGCAAATCACAAAGGGTGTCAGAGAGGAAGGGGAGAAAAAGAACTGAGGTGCATTCAGTACATGTATCAGTTCCCCATAGTGGATATAATCATTTTGTATTGTAAACATGTACTAATAAAAATTTTTAAAAATTAAAAATCTAGATGAGAAAGTTCATAGAAAAGACAGTGAAAGGTGTGACCTTGTTAGAGTCTTGACTTTCTTTCATGTGCATTTAGAGGTTTCTTTTGGGCCAAGTGGGTTAATCAATGGATTTTGAGGAATGTAGAATATGTAGTGTGATGGTATTTTAAGACTGAAATTTAAACACTTTGTAGTTGCACAATAATGAGGGGAATTGGCCTGTGTCATTGTTTGGAAAGATGAGCCACAGCTTTGTTTAGGTAGTAGAATTATTAGAAATCAACGAATTCATTTTAGAAACCCACAAATATTATTTTCTTATGAAACCAGTAAACATTTCAGATGCATGAAATGTTATCTTTGGGAAAGAAACAATAAAATTCAGCAAGATCATTTGATCATAATTTTTTTTATTGATTTCTGTTTCTTCTAGATTTATCAGATTTGGTCTTCTGCTGACTTTTGTTAACAGATAAATAGCAGCAGATTCCAGATGCATGGGAGAAAAATATCTAAAATTGAATAAATATTTTCAATTCATCTAGGTTCCTTCTTCCTCCGGGTAATTTAAAAAAGACTGTTGTCATAAATTTAGGACACCTTTGCCTATCTCAGCTGCTGAAGTTCCATTTTAGAATTATTGTTTCAGCCAGCACAGAAAACAATACCGAGGTGTTAGAAGGTGTCTCTTACTTGCCCTTCTTAATACCTAGAAGTGTTTGTTCATTTCACTTATGAGAAGCTCTGTTGACCCTTCAATTTCTTCATCATGTTGACTTAGAAGCTAGCAAATACTGTTGTGTTAAATGGTTGAAATAATGGAAAACTATATTACCTTTACTTTAGAAATTCAAAACGTTTGATTCCTGCCATAGTTTAAAGCAAATAAGTAAAAATAAATAAAAAATGCCATTATCCTTCCCAAGTCTACCTGCAATACTCAAATTCAGGTGAGAAAAGAGATATTGAAATAGTGATAAAAACAGCATGGTACTGGAGCAAAACAGATATGTGGACCAAAGGAACAGAACTGAAGACACAGAAACTTCCCCAGACATATTCGAATATATGATCTTTGACAAAGGATCCAGAAGCATATGTTAGAGGAATGACAGCCTATTCAACAAATGGTGTTGGGAAAACTGATTATCCATTTGTAGAAGAACGAAACTGAACACATATCTCTCACCATATATTAAATTAAAATCAAAATGGATCAAAGATCTAAACATTAAAACAGAAACATTAAACCTTCTGGAAGACAAAATGGGTAAAACACTTGAAGACATAGGAGTAGGAAAGGACTTTCTAAACAGACCCTTTATTGCACAGGAAATAACAAGAAGAATCAACAAATGGGATATCAGACTAAAGAGGATCTGTACAGCAAAAGAGTCAATGAGTGGCGTGAAGACAAAACCTACAGAATGGGAAAAAAATCTTTGCCAGCTATTCCTCAGACAGAGGAATAATATCTAGAATATACAAAGAACTCAAGCCACCAAACAATAGCGAGCCACTCAAGAATGGACTAGAGAAATGAACAGACACTTCACAGTGGAAGAAATACAAATGGCCAACAAATATATGAAAAAATGTTCAGCATCTTTAGCCATTAGAGAAATGCAAATTAAAACAACACTAAGTTTCCATCTTACTCTGGAAAGAATGGCAACCATTAGGAAATCAAACAATAACAAATGTTGGCATGGCTGTGGCAAAAAAGGAACTGTCCTACATTGTTAGTGGAAATACAAACTAGTACAACCATTATGGAAATCAGTATGGAGATTTCTCAAAAGCCTGAAAGTAAAAATTCCGTACAACCCAGCCATTCCTCTACTAGGTATCTTCTTCAAAGAGCTAAAGACATCGTACTACAGCCATACTTGCATACACATGTTTATAGCAGTACAATTTGTAATAGCTAAATTCTGGAAGCAGACTGTGTACCCATCAACAGGTAACTGGATAAACAAAATGTGGTATCTGTATATAATGGAATGCTACTCGGCTATAAGGAAGGACAAATTAAAGTCATTTATAGGAAAATGGATGGATCTGGAAAACGTAATGCTGAGTGAAATAAACCAGACTCTCAAGCTTGAATACTGTATGGTATCCTTCACTTGAGTGAGGCAAAATACGAACAAAGAAAATGATAAAAGATAGATACAAGAAGACAAGGGGACAGATCTCACCCAATGGGCCAAGGGTCCAAGTGAACAAGAAGAGGACAAAGGGGGAGGGAAATGGGATAATAACCCAAATTTAGAACAGTATCACTTACATTGTGTATTACAGTCAACTTCATGTAGTTGGGACTTAATACTGCATCTGTGTGGTTGCTTACATTGCCTGTTGTTATATACAAATGGCACAATGTAGTATGGTCTGTAAGTTTGTGTAATTTTAGGTAAATTTTAATAAAAAAAGAAAAGAGATACCAAAAATGTCAGCTTATATAAAGTATATGGGAGGTTTGGGATGAAATCCTGAAGGAAGCTGGCCACCCGAAGCCTAGAAAAAGAGGAAGGGAAGAGGACAAAGAAGACAGGAGAGAGCAAAAACACAAGCAGGAGACACTGAGTTTGGAAAAAATACAAAGGTAAATTTGAAAAACCTATATTTTTGCAAAACTGTGAACTCTTTTATCTTCCCTCCAACTGTGGCAGGGTAAGGCAAAGAAATACGATTTTAGGAGTTACCACATTGCGAATTAAATCCAAAGGAAGTATAGACTAAAAGAACCTTGCAAAGTCCATGCCAAGAGAGATGCAAATGAAAGACAAATCATCTGCCCCATCCTCCCTTCTCTTCACACTGGGCAGTGGACAACAGGGTCTCTCCTTGGCCTATTGGATTGTCTTTACAGTACCAGTTGAGGGGCTCTACCAAACTCATCTCAGGCCAGCCAACATCTGCACCCAGATCAATCTACACCCAGTTAGGAGAAACCTTTCCGATGTACTTCTGGATGTGCTATTCCAGTGGGAGAAATATCTCTCAGTCTGGGATGATTCCGTTGCTCCCTTCCTGAGTGCTTGGCCAGTCTGTTTGGCTGAGCCCTTGTAGTGTGCAGGAACACTGAAAAACTCAGGAAAAGAATAAATGTGTGCCCCCCCATCCCACAGCTGGTTTGAGTGCTGAAGAAGTAATAAAAAGACTATCAACAAACAAAAGTCCAGGTCCTGATGGATTCACTGGTGAATTCTACAAGAACTTTAGAGAAGATCTAATGCCACCATTCCTCAAACTTTTCAATGACATTGGAAGGGAAGTAATACTCTCAAAGTCATTCCCAGAAGCAAGTATTACCCTGATACCAAAACCAGAGAAAGATCCCACCAAAAGAGAGAACTATAGGCCAATCTCTTTAATGAACATAGATGCAAAAATCCTCAATAAGATTCTGGAAAACAGAATACAGTAAATCATCAAGGAGATTATATAACATGCCCAAGCAGGATTCATCCTAGGGATGCAGGGCTGGTTCAGCGTATACAAATCAACAGATCTAATACACCTCATTAACAGAACCAAGGGGAAAATAACCACATGATCATCTCAATAGATGTAGGAAATCATTTGTCAAAATCCAACACACATAAAAACCCTACAGAAAATTGGATTAGAAGCTCTATATCTCAATTTTATAAAAGCCATCCATGACAAGCCAATAGCCAACATCATACTAAGTGGAGAAAAGCGGAAAACTTCCACTCTAAAATGAGGAACAAGACAAACATGCCCACTATCACCACTTCTGCTCAATATTGTTCTGGAAGCATTAGCCAGAGCAATTAGACAAAAGAAAGAAATAAAAGGAATAAAAATAGGAAAGGAAGCAGTTAAACTATCATTATTTGCAGATGACATGATGCTGTACATAACACATCCCAAAAACTTCACCAAAAGACTTCTAGAATTAATAACCAAATTCAGTAACATATCAGGATTCAAAACCCACACTCAAAAAATTAATATGGTACACAAACTCACCAAGAGAGGAATTAGGGAAACAGCACCTCTCACAATAGCATCAAGAAAAATTAAATATTTAGCAATCAATCTAACCAAGGAAGCGAAAGACTTCTACTTTGGAAACTATAGTACTCTGAAAAAGATGAAAAGATATCAGAAAATGGAAAGATAGCCCTTGTTCTTGGATGGGCACAATGAATATAGTGAACATGGCCATACTTCCAAACTTTGATACAGATTTAATGCAATCCCCATCAAAGTACCAATAGCATTCCTCACAGAACTGGAGAATACAGTCCTAAAATTCACATGAAACCAGAAGAGACCTAGAATAGCAAAAGCAATTCTGGGCTACAAGGGTGGGGCAGCGGGTGTCACAATCTCTGATTTGAAGTTATACTACAAAGTTATGATGATAAAAACAGTGTGATATTGGGGGAAGAAAAAAACAGACTTGAGGTTCAGTGGAACAGAACAGAAGATGCAGAAACAACACCAAGCACACTCAGCTACCTTATCTTTACAAAGAGGTCAGACACCTTCACTGAAGGAAAGATAGTCTCATTAATAAATGTTGCTGGGAAGAAATATATGAAAAAACGTTCAACATCACTGGTCATTTGAGAGATGCAAATTAAAACAACATAGAGATTTCACCTCACTCCAGAAAGAATGGCTATTATCAAGGAAAAAAAAAAAATAAATGCTGGCGGGGATGTGGAGAAAAAGGAACCCTTCTCCACTGTTGGTGGGAATGTAGACTGGTGCAACCACTGCGGAAATCAGTGTGGAGACTCCTCAAAAAACGAGGACTAGAGGTTTCATTTGACCCAGATATTCCCCTTCTTGGTATCTTCCTGAAAGAACTAAAAGCATCATGCCACAGTGATATATGCAGACCCATGTTTATAGCAGCACAGTTTGTAATAGCTAAGTCTTGGAAATAGCCCAAATGCCCATCAACCGATGAATGGACGAAAAAGAAAAGATTTTTTTTATACAATGGGAGTACTACTCTGCCATAAAGAAGAATAAACTTGAGACATTACTAGGTAAATGGATGCATTTTGAGATCATACTCTTAAGTGAAACAAAACAGACACACATATTTAAATATTGCATGATTTCTCTGATGTGAGAAACCAAAAGTGGAAATAAGGACCAAAATGTATAATAGATATTGTGAAATAGGAAGAAAATGTTCAAAGGGGAAGAGGAACTAGGGAGGGTATAGAAGGAAATGAAGGAAGGGAAAAACAATGGAAGGAAAAATGGAAACAATGCTTTTGTAAATAAGGAGGGGAAGAGGGGTTGAAGGAAGGGGAGGGGAATGGGAAAAAAGAATCAAGATGTATCATGTATAGGTACAAATTCCCTATGATGAATGTGATCATTATTTATATCTAAAATGTACCAGTAAGATGGTGTGCAGAGGAGAGGAGTACTAGAAAGAAAGAAGGGGAAAAGCAGAAAGGCAACAGGGGAAAGAGAGGGGAAAGGGAAAATATAGAAAATGATGAATGAACCTGCTGTAAATAGGGAGGGAGGGTGCAGAGGGGAGGGGGGGAGAGGGGGGAGAACCAAGATACATCGTGTATAGGTACAGAATAAATGTAATGAATGTGACCATTGTATGTAGAATGTACCAATACATGTTCTTGGTTTAAAATAAAATAAAATTAAAAAAAATAAAATGTACCAGTAAAATTAATTAAAAAAACAAATGGTGCTGGGAAAACTGGCCTTCCACATGCCAAAGATTGAACCTAGATCCATCTCTCTTACCATGGATTAAATAAAAATCTAAGTGAATGGAAGATCTAAATATTAAACAGAAACACTTAATCTACTGGAAGATAAAATAGGTAAAACTCTTGAAGACAGTGGTATAAGCAAAAACAAGCCCTGATTGCACAGGAAGTATTACAAGGAGTCAACAAATTAGATCACATCAAATTAAAAAGCTTTTGCATAGCAAAAGAAACTACCAACAGACTAAAGAGACAACCTACAGAATGGGAACATGTTTTGTTTTTTTTTTTCCCAGCTACTCCTCAAACAAAGGAGTAATATCTGGTGTATATAAAGAACTCGAAAAAGTTGGACCCCCAAAATTTAAAGACTCAGTCCAAAAATGGGCATCTGAAATGAATATCTGTTGGGTCCATAGATAATGAAGTACAAACAGCAAATAAGTATATGAAAAAAAAATGTTCAACATCACTGGCAATTCGAGAAATGTAAATTAAAACAACACTGAGATTCCATCTCTCTAGAGAAAGAATGGCTATTATCAAGAAATCAACCAATAACAAATTCTGGCAAGGCTATGAGGAAAAGGGAACCCTTCTCCATTGTTGGTGGGAGTGTAAATTGATACAACTACTATGGAAATCAGTATGGAGTTTCCTCAAAATGATTCTAGAAATTATTTGGCTTCTTCCTTGATTTTTTTGTTATGCAAAACAAAACAAAACAAAAAATTATTTGGCTTCTTCCTTGATTTTTCTAGAGTGTATTATTTAATCTCTATGTGTTTGTATAGTTGTTGTGGTATCTTTTGCTGTTGATTTCTAGATTCATTCCTTTGTGTTTATGTAGGATACATGATATTATTGCAATTCTTTTGTATTTATTGAGTATCGCTTTAGGGCCTAAAATATGGTCTATTTTGGAAAAAATTTGATGGGATGCTAAAAAAACGTGTATTCTGCTATTGTTGCATAAAACACTGTTAAATCCATTTGTTCTATGGTGTGGTTTAGGTCTGATATTTCTTCATTTTACTATTTCTTTGTCTTCCTGGAGTAGTGAAAGAGTAGATAACTTTTTCAACAAATTTTAAATTATATAGTCTTAACTTTTTGGGGGGGGGCATTGACCTATTGGTAAGAGTGGGATATTAAAGTCTTGCATTATGATTTTATTATCCTTTATGTCAAGTAATGTTTGTTTTGTGAAATTGGGTGTGGTGACATTTGGTGCTTATATATCTACAATTATTATTTTTTCTTAATGAATTATTCTCTTTATCAATATTTAGTGATCTTCCTGGGTCTGACCAGTTTCAGTTTCAAGTCAATTTTTTAGATACAGGTATAGCTACTTGGCTTTGCTTTTGGGCTCCAATTGCTTAGAATATCATTTTCCATCCTTTTACTTTCAGTTTGTATTGTATATGTCTTTGCAGATGAGTGTGTTTCTTGCAGGCAAAAATGAGTATGGGTATTATTTTTTGATCCAATATGCTAGACTGTGTCTTTGAATCAGACAACTAAAACCATCTGTGTTGAGTGACATTATTGAAAGGCATGTACTAATTTCTGCCATTATGTTATTTTTGCAGTGTTTGATTGGTTTCTATTTCTTGTTTATTTAACTACTCTCCCAGTGAAATTTATTCTTTCCTTAGCTTCTTGGACATTTTTGTCTCAATTTTCTCTGTTTAGGATTCACGTAAATGTTTTCTGAAGTGCTGTCTTGGTAGTCATGAATTTCTTTAGTTTATTCTTATCATGAGAGGGCTATTTCTCTTTTGATTTTGAAGAATAGCTTTGGAGGATGTAATAAACTGTATTGGTAATTACTGTTTATTGATACTTGAAAAACTTTAACTTTTCCTGGTCTTTAAAGTTTCTGTTGAGAAACCTGCTGTTTTGTGGCTGAGTTTATCTTATAAGTGGTTCGGCACTTCTAACAGCTTTTACTATTCTTTCCTTGTTTTGAGTTTCTAGAATTTTGACTGTGATGTGTCATAGAGAGGTTCTTTTCTGATCATGTCTATTCGGGGTTCTAAATGTCTCCTTTACCGGGGTATCCACCATATTCCCCAGACTTAAGGATTTTTCTGTGAAAATTTCAAGGAATACATTTTCATGCCCTTAGCTTTACTTCAGTCACCTCATTGAGTCTGATGATCCTCGGTTTTTTTTTTTTTTTAATCTTTTAGAGTTGGCCAAGAGCTCTTGGATAATCTTTTGATTCTTTCTTATTATAGTACTTCTTCTTATTACTGTGAATAATCTAGTAGGTCTGTCTTGTCTTCAAGTCTTGATATTCTTTCTTCTGACTCATCTTTCCTACTGCCAAGACTTTCAGTTGAATTTTTTATTTGACTTACTGAAATTTCCATTTCTAGGATTTCTTCTTGATTCTTTATCATAACCTCTATCTCATTACTGAAGTGATCTTTTGTATCCTGCATTGTCTTTCTTAATTCAATTAGCCAGTTATTTGTACCTTCTTTAAGCTCATTAGTCATTTTAGTATTTGATTCATTCAACTGCTTATCTTTTCTTTGATCTCCTTTATTTTTTTAACTATCCTTTTGTCTGGGACTTCATTGACTTCAGTATCTGTGAGGTCAACTTTGGGGCCGCTAGTTGCTTTGTTTTCTCGTGATTCTTGTATTGAGGTTTGTAGGTCTGTAAGGACAGAAAGCTCTGCCATTGCTGTGGAGATCTTTTTCCTAAGTGGCTTTTTCCCTGTGATGTGCTCTTGGCTTTGGGTGGGATTGTGAAAGCCCCTACTTAATCTGCTTGAAGTATTATGTTTAATCTGAGGCACTGCACTGGGAGGAGAGAACAACTACTAGAATTATCATATCTAAAGAACCAATAATATATCAATATATAATTTTAAATTCATTTGAACAGTTTTCTACTCTTTCACTACTCCAGGGAGACAAAGAAATAATAATAATGAAGATAGGCTAGGAAGTAGGAGAAGAAAAAAGAAAAAATAAGAAAAAAAGAAAGAGAAAGGAAGGGAAAAGATTTTAATGATAATAATTTTGTACCAGGAAAGGATGAGGGAAAAAGGGAGGATTTAAGAAGTTATATGTGAGGAAGGAGCAAGAGAAGAAAAGAAAAGGAAGGCTACATGGAAAGTGAGAGAAGATACAAGGAAATTGTATTCATTAATAAACAAGCAGAAACACAAAGTTAGAAGACCCAGTTCTTTGTGAGGGAGAAACTGCCAATGCAAAATAAGCCACTAGAGAAGCAAAAGCAATAATTGGCACTCTTACATAGTTACATGTACACATATGCGCCATACACTCTAAAAGAGAAGGGAAAATTAGGTTTTGAAGATAATATTTATATACAAAAAAGAAGGAGAGAGGAAGGGGATATGTGAGAGGAGATGAGAAAGGAACAAGGAAAAGATGGAGAGGGAATATAAGTGGAAAATGAGAGAAGATACAGGGAGTTTGAATCAAATTAATGAACTAACAAACAAATTTAACAAATTCTTTGAAACAACCTCTTGAGTGGGAGAATGTAATGTGACATGGTAAGATACAGTAGAAATAAAAACAATAACTAGCACTTATAAGCACTTACAAATACATATGTGCCCCCTTGGCACTTGAAACGCCATGTAAAAATAATTTAAAAATAAAATAGAAAAAAATAAAGGGGAAAAGCAGGCTTGGTATTCCTCCTCATGGTGGTATATGTTCTGGAGTCAGTAAGTCCGGAGTTCTCCACCTCTGATCAAATAGGAGAAGCCAAGGAGCAGATGCAGGAGGCTGAGTGCCTCCGCTCTGTGATCGTGGATGGGAACTTGGGTGATGGGGCAGCAGCTGGACTATCTCCCACCTACTGACTTACTCTTTTCTTCACTTGGGAATGGGGGGGCCGGAGGACCCAGACTACCTGCCATATTTGTCATTTGTGCACTATGTGGACAGAGAGAGACACAGTGACAGCGAAAATATGTGCCCATACTGAATTACTTTTCCTTTATGTTTTGGGGAAACTCTGCATGTTAGGAGATCTCAGAGCAAGAAAGTGAAGAGAAGAAATAAAACTATATAAGAGTAAAAACAAATAAGTAAAACTCTGTTTAAAAATAAATTGATTATACACAGAGAGACTCCAAAGGGTCTTATATTCTGTATGAGTTTAGAACACTAGATAAGGCTGATAGAAAAATCATATTTATACATACCAGAAACAAAAAATTAGAAAATAATATCATTTACAATGGTATCAAGGATTTGAAATGGCAATGGAGTAGGTCTTAAATGTTCGCATAATTAAAAAAGAAAAGATGGTTAAGTGAAAGGATGGATATGTAAATTATCTTGACTATAATTCAAGATAATAAGACTATAATAATTTTATAATGTATACATATATAAAACAATTATATGTCATAAATATATATAATTTTGTCAGGTATAACTCAAAAACCTGGAAAATATCAAATATCTAGAAATAATGAAATAATAATTGCAAGACTGCTACACTGAAAACTATAAAATTTTGTTTATCTTTTTATGTACCATTAGGACTATAATGATGTTAAATTGATCTGTAGATTCAGTTCCACTCAGAATATAAGATTTTTGTGTGCATGTTAAAATTGACAAATCTATTCTAAATACATACAGAAATACAAATGACCTAGTATAATCAGGCCAAGTTTTTTTCCTCAGTACTGGGGATTGAACCCAGGCGCCACCGACCTATGTCCCCAGCTCTTTTCATTTATTTATTTTTTTAAATTTTGAGACAGAATCTCACTAAGTTGCCCAGGCTGGGCTTGAACTTGTGATCTTCCTGCCTCAGCCTCCTTAGTAGCTGAGATCACAGGCATGTGCACTATGCCCACCAAGCCAGACCAATCTTGATAGCACAGTCTGAAGACTTACATTAACAAATTTCAAGACTTGCCAAAAATGGTACTATAAAGTATTTTATTGGCATAAGGATAGACATTAGATAAACTGAACAGGGAGTCCATATATAAATCATTTGATTTAAAACAAGACAGTATATATAATACACGAGGGAAATGATGCCCTTTTCAGTAAATGTAGAGAAATTGATACCCACATGGAGCACTATAGAGCAACCACAAACTTTGGTGGACTGTCGACATTATGTTGAATACTAAGGTATATAGCAGCCAGTATAATAGTTGTCGACTAGGGGCTTTTTTTTAACCCCAGGAGAGATTTGACACCATTTTTGCTGGTCACAACCGGAGAGAAAGTGGTGCTGAAATCTAGTGGGAAGAGGCAGAGATACTGTTAAATGTGTTACAATGCACAGGAGAGTTCCCCCAAAAGAGGTATCCAGCCCCAAATTTCAGACCTGCCAAAGACTGGAAACCCTGCTCCAAAAAAAATTAGACTAAAAGAATATCTTCATGGTCTTTTGTGGGCGTTAAATAGGTCATGAAGAACACTATCCATAGGATGAAAAAGAACCTTTGAGTTTAAATAAACCTTTTTTTTCTGTCACAGAAAAGGAAAAGGCAAGTTGCACACTGGAGGTTATGTATGATCCATGTGTCTGACATAAACTCTCTGGTAGGCAGATTCTAGGTTAGTCCCCACAGGCCCTGACTCCTGCTCTTGCATAGTCTCTTCCCCTTGAGTGTGGTGGGACTCAAGACTTGTTTCTATCCCGTAGAACATGGTGAAGGTGATGAGTGTGAGTATACGACAGGAAACTCAGCATGACCTTGGCTAACAGCCAGCCCACATGAAGGCTTCTGTCAATCACGTGAGCTTACAAGCTGATCCTTCCCCATCTGAGCCACAATGAGACCATTAGCACTGGCCCGCATCCTCACTGTCTCCTTGTCACACACCCTGAAGTGGAGGGTCCAGCCCAGCTGTGCTGACACTCTTGAGTCACAGAAACTGGCAGTAATAATTACATCTTGTCTTGCACCACTGGGTTTGTGGTGATATTGCTATGCAGCCATAGAAAATACAGATTCATACCCAGGAAATCTCCTACAAATCTCAGACCACCACAATCCAATAGAAATGCCCAAAAGACTCGAACAAGCACCTCAGAGGAAATGCTCAACATATTAATATTGTGGAATCACAAATTAACCCCCAATTATATATACTGCAGACTCACAAAAATGGCTCAATAAGGGTTGGAAAAAAAATGGAGAAGCTACCCATTAGTGGACAAAACTGAAGCAAATTGGTTCAGATAGTTGCTTCTTCAGCCAGAGAGGTGAGCTTTGTTCAGTAGTTCCTCAGGCCCAGGGACTCCCACTGGGGGAAATTTTTATTATTTAATATAAAATTATACTTCAGAAATTTAACTCATCATCAACCTAAGAAAACAATCTTAAGCCTTTATATATTAATAATTCATGAAAACACATTTAATAGACCAAATTATACTATCTTTTTATAAGCCTTAAGAAGCCAAGAATATGAATTTATATTTAGCAACTGATGACTTAGATGTTGTAATGAACATTTATAAGCATTAATCATAGGTTTACTTATTTACTTAACAATTTTTCAGATGACTTATAAGAACCAAAACATAGCATAGATAGCATTTTAAGCTATTTTTTATATTTATAACCTGGTTGTAAATATAAAAAATAGCTTAAAAAGAAGAGTTATAAATTGCTAGATAAGATCTTTGTTTATTTTTCCTCCTTATTATAAACCCAAGTTTGAGACCTTTTTACTTTAAATAACGTTTGAAGAAAAAACCTTTTAAAGTCCTCTATCTTAATTGGCCCTTCATTCATAAAATATAACCTTAAATTGATGTTTTGGAGACAGATACTGAGTTACCTATAATCATTTAAATTGTACGACATGCCTTTAAGATCTCCCTTGTGTACTTTTGCAAAAAGATAAAGAGAGATAGAAAAGAAAAAAAGAGAAAAGATGGATCCTATTTAGGTCTCAGAGATCAGACAGCACGAGACATCCACGTGAACCCAGCGACACACCCAAAACTGTGGTTGGGCTGTATGCAATGTACCCCAAACCGGAGTCATGCCATGGGCACACCCCAAAGAGGGGTCACGCTGTGTTCCCACCCCGAACCGGGATCTGGCTGTGTGTGCATTGTGCCCCAAACCTGCACAACTTCCCTAAGGCCAGGGTCATGCTGTGCACGCTGGCTGCTTCAATTTCCAGAGCCAGAACCGCCCAGGGGCAGCTCTGCTGTTTTCTGTCATTGACTGGTCCAGGTATCCCTGCTAGTAATGCAGAAATCTGTTGTTCATGTCTAGAACAAGTGTCCTTGTTTCTGGCATATTGCTATTCCAACCTTTACCAAGAGACCAGGAAAGCAGGAAAGAGTCATACACCATAGCTGTGCTTTACTCAAAACTGTACCCCAAAGATATTTCTACCTAGGGATCTGTAACATACACAAGGGACTCATAGATGGTTTAGTCTGGAGACGTTGCTTAGCAACTACATATCACATACCATTTTAGATAAGAAGATAAACTTGTGGCCAAAATTATAAGAATACCAGGATCAAATAGTAAGAAAGAGAAAGGACGCAAGCTAGCATTAGAGAAGCCACCCTGAGAGAAAAATGTTCTGTGGGCAGGGCTCGACTGGTAGCCCCGGGGCCTGGGAGGACAGGGCAGGCAGCTGAGAAAGGCTGACATAGTACCCTACCAGGGGGCCTGTGGCCTCTCCCATTGCCTGGGACAACACAAGAGGCCATGTGCTTTTCCTCCTCCTTCCCACCTGAGGGGACATGCTAGGAACTGTCCCCAGAGCCAGGAGAAGACTTCCTGAGTTCCCCAGGTCCCATTAATCCTCTCCACCCTCGAGGTCCCTGCCTCTCCCTAGTAACTAATATTAGAAAAAGTTAAAGGATTTGAGTTTTCTGACAGATGAAAGCCCCAGTGGGAGACAAGGGATAAGAAGGGGATTTCTTAGGTGACAGGGGAGGATAAAAAAATTAACCAGTGGGCTCCTTCTTGGTCTGAGCCCATCGATGTCATGAAGTCATGGGATAATGTCAGTTATCAGCTGAATGGTCACTTGGATCTGCATGGTTTAGGACATGTTCCCAGCCACCCCAAAAAGAGGGGTTGGGTTATGACATGAGGCAGACTCAGCTTATGCCCTTTGGTTTTTTTGTCAGGGGAGATATCAAAAGAGCAGGTTAGAGGATAGAATGTTTAGGACCCCAAAAAATATGTGATTTAAAGAGATTATTTCCCTCAGGTGTCACCCGGTCTTGTCCTTGGTGTCTCAGGACCAAGCTTCCCATGCCAGTTGTGTGAGAAACTTTTCTAGAGACACTGGGTGGGCCAATCCTTGTATCTCCCTAGCGAGGACATTTCAGTTCCATCTTGGCCGGGAACATGGATGTGTTAACCTGAGGGAGTGCCTAATGAGGCTGCTACACATCACAGAAAATGCCTGTCCCCAGCTCTTCTCATCTCTGGTTAGAGGGAGCAGGAGCCTCTTGTCTCAGGGCTTTGATTTTACAAGCACTCATTTTCTAGGACTTCGGAGCCTCTAGCTGCTAAAAAGGAAATCCTTAAGGCTGCAGAAGTTTGTAGACAAGGAGAGAGGAAAGGAAGGAAAAAAGGGATAAACTATGCTTCAGATGCCAAGGAGCTGAAGGAAATGGGGAAGAAAAATATGAACCGTTTTGGCTGGACTTACTAAAGTCATAGTCCTGACACCTGTTTTTCCCTCTTATCTCACCGGGAGAAAATGTCACCAGGCTGGGCCTGAGAGGTTTCCAAAGCCAAAATAAGGAACTTAACCCACCCTTTTGTAGAATAAGTGTGGGGGCTCACTGAGTCCTGTCCCGGAAAAAGAATTTTTCAGGACGCATCAGTAAGAGGTGTGGGAAGGGTTTGTTAGGCAGAGATTTGGGAGGCACTCGGAGAAATGAGATACATTATTCCCTGGAACAGGGAACTTTTATGCTGCTCTTGAAGGGGAAGGGCGCCCCTGGGAAAATAGGGCCCAACCCCCAGAAGGGTACCAGCCCATTTTACAGGTATGAGTGGGTTTGTTTTTTTCAAATAGATAATTTAAAAGTCTCTGGATTCTCTCAACCTGTTACATTCTCTCAGGATCTGACTCCTGTTCTTTACTTTTTCAATTAAGCCAATTTGTAGACTTGTAGTATTCCTGAGGAATTGTGGGTGTGCTGGGAATTTAACCAAAGGAATGCTGATACAGATTGTCTTGCATAACTTCAGCTGGGCTCTTGAGGTTGCCGGCTTCCTCAAAGTACAATTTTTAGTTATGATTTTCTTGCCTGCTTTCTACCTATCTTTTATTTCTTGTATTCTACCTCAGTAGTGGGTAGCAATTAACCTAAGAATTCTCCTATTGGTTACTTTAAATGATGCAATATACACTTGTACATTCTGGAAGCTAGAAGAGGCAGCGATGGGCTTGGCATTCTGACAGGAAATTTAAGAAATGTTTGTATCCAGTGTTCTTCTGCAGTTGGGGGCAACCCTATCTGTGGGAGGACATGAGTGGTGGAGGTTGTAATCAAATAACATGTTAGGGTCAGACTGGGCACTTGCTGTGGTAGCAGCTCATAGACCAGAGGATGTGGAGGCCAGGGATGAGTGCAGCCCCTCATTTTGGGAATGCTCTCTCAAGACAGATGGACTGATTCGCTCTCACAGCGGTGGGCCAAACCACCCTGAGCTGCCCTGGTAGGACTGCAGAGGCTGGAAGAATTTCAGCCTACTGAGAAAAGAAACACAGGCCAAAGCATGATGTGATGATCGAGATTGTTCAGGGAGGGAGCAAGGCCCGATGTTAGTGGAGTTCTGCATTTGGTTCCAAAAGGAGCATTTTTAATGGGTATTAGGATGCTGCTAGAGCCATGGGGTATATCCATTCCTTACTGGGCTTTCTGTATTTGGTATGAGAGGGTTTCTTTGTCAAGCAATGGACCAGGTGACTAGAAAGTCATTGTGGGAATGTCACCCAAAGAAGTTGTAGATATAATTAGAGAGAAGATAACTGATAAAATACAGTAGGTGATCAAAATATGTGGTGAACATTTAAATTTTAAAAAGCCTTATTACATCTAAAGGCCCCTCCAAACAGTCCCCCTTGCTTCAAACAGCATTTCTGGAATTCATTTGCATCTCTGTGATCTATTGCCATCCAATGGAAAGGCAGGCTTCTGAAAATATTGCATCCTCATCCACCTATTCATGAGTTCTGTCAGTGTGGGACTTCTGGCTCATCCCCAAAGTCAAAATGACCGTGAAAGATAAATTTTTTAAATCTTTTCAGGACATCAAGGCAGCCAAGAGAGTGAACTAAAGACGCTCACAGAAGAGGACTTCCAGCGCCACTTCACAGTGCTTAGCACAGTGACAGGATAAGTGTGTTTGAAGTGAGGGGAGTATCTTGAGGGAGATTGGTGGCACTGTGTCTTTTAATAAATTTTAAAGAGTTTAAACATTCACCATCTATTTGAATTGCACTTCCTCGTAGTTAAAGAAAACTTCAAGGAAATAGTGGTACCTCCAGTCTTGCCTTAAAAAAGATCTGAAGAGGAAATGTGATGAAGTCTTTGCCAAGGAACTGATGGACTCCACAGACCCCTCTTCCATGGAGTCTGTAATCTGGAAGAGAAGGGAGGAGTCCATTTTGTGGGCTTCAGGATAAGCCCAAACTGTCACCTATGAAGTAGGTCACAAAACAGAATGAATGCAGCTGCCACATCATCTAACAGCAAAGCAGGGACCTTCAATAAGAGAAACAGTGTGTCAGACCTTAGTAACAGTGTGTGACAAGTTACAGCTTCTTCAGGGAAGTCAGTCAGTTGTGAGCTACAGTTGAGAGTTGTGTTTTAAAGCATGCCATAAATCATGGATGCAAATAACACATCAACATGAAATTTTGCTTCAAATTCCAAAAAGTGCTAAAGGAACACAGGAAATGTTCAAATTAATTTAAGGCCATGGTGCAATGACCATACAGATGGTTCACAAGTGGTTCGAGTGACTTTATGATGGTTGTGAATCAGTTGAAAATGAGGAGAGACTGGGATGTCTTCAATATCAAAAACCCAAGAAAATGTTGAGAGGGGAAGTGAAATAATTAAATCAGATGATTGGATACTTGGGAAATTTCTGAGTATCTGAAAATCCCTTATGGTTCTATTCAAATCATTTTAACAAATTTGTACATGAGCCAAGTGAATGCAAAATTTGTTCCACGTTTTTACTGGTCAATTTCTTTGAAGTTGCACAATGGTGAGGCTTCAGATTTTAGCTTTTAAAGAAATGTCATTATGGGAGATGAAATTTGGCTCTATGGTTATGATCTTGAGACTATGGTTCAGAGTTCTAAATGAAAATCAGCCCATTCTTCTTGTGCAAACAAGTTTGTGAATCATGATCCAACATCAAGGTGATGTGATTGATTTTTGACCTTGATGGAGTAGTGTGAGCTGAATTTGTACCCAGCAACACTGTAGTAAACTCTGAATATTATAAGGGCTTATTAGAGCATTTAAGAAATGAGGTGTGTAGAAAACAACCTGAGGGCAGCTGCCTCAGCCGACTTGGAAATGGTTGAGGAAACTGCTCCAACCATAGCCTGATCTGTGAGGGAGGTGGCCCAGGGCAGGTTTCCCAGAGCAGAAAAGGTCAAAAATAAATGCTATAAATGACCTTGATGACTTCACTCAGTCAAGTGAAAAGGCCTCCGAGGGTCTTGAGCTGCCCTACCCTAGTTATGGGGATATTTTGCTGCTAATTGAGCAAGTTAGAATGGAGTGTAAAGTTGTAAGAAGCACAGGATCGGCACAAAGAGGCCGTATGAAGTGTTGAGATGGAAGATCACCTACAAAAGCTTGAACTGAAAATCCCAGGTTACAAGTTACAATAAAAAAGCAAACAGAAGAAAGTGAACAGCTTCAGAAAATCCTGCTAACTGTGCATTTATTATAAGAAGCATAACAATCAACGCAGAGGCTGTACAAAGTGCTGAGAAGATATGTGAACTTGAAAATTCCTAGCTAAAATTTACAGTAGAAAACAAGCAGAAGAAAATCAACAGCTTCCAGAAACCCTGTTGAGTACAAATATGGAAATAGTGTCTCTAAAAACTATAGAAATGCTTAAAACTAGAGAAAAATTAAAAGAAAATGGAATACAAAGTAGCAAACTTCAAAGTCATCTAGAAAAGACTATGATATAATGTGGTAATGTACAATATAAATGGGAAATTGAAAAACGAGCATGACAGGATTTAGTAGAAAAACCAAGTCAATAAATTTTTACAAGCTCAAGCAGAAAGACAGAAGTAAAAACTAAATATCTGGAAACTGAACTATCTGAAATGAAGTCTCAAAGAAGAATCTTCAAAATACAACTGCACATGTATCAGGAAATCTGTCTGGAAGGATCCCAGATTACAAGATCATTGTCAACCCAACTACAGATCGCCAGTGAGAGGCCAGAGGCTGGTGAACTCCTTGTGGAGAAATGGCGGAACAGATCTTTACTCAGCACTCACAGCACGAGGCCTCTCTTAGAAACCCCTTGTGTTGGAAATCATAATAGTTGGTTCTCCACCAGAGATTAATTCCCCAACAAAACTTAGTGGCTCCTACCTCAGACACACGGCCTTCAAATGAGAGTATGCAGAAGCTCGAGTCCAGGATGCTGCTGAATTTGAATCTGAATTCTTTTGAGCTGTATTCTTTCATTCTTCATTGTGACAACCTTCCTCATGACACATGGCTTCTAGTATGGCAATTTATGTCAAATGAAAACATTACCATGTTTCCTCATCTACTTTATTCACCAGATTTGGCATTGTGAGACTCTTGACTCCTCCTCAAATTAAAATCGATCATTGTTATGGTTTAGAAGTTGAATGTCCCTCAAATTATCATGTGTACAGAATTGGAGCTTTTGGAAGATGATTGGATCATGGGGGTGCGATACTCATCAGTGGATTGCTCCATTCATGATTTCATAGGTAACTATGAAGCAGGCTGGCGCCTGGTTGGAAGAGGTGTGTCAGTGGAGGTGTGCCTTTGGAGTGTGTATTTCCCTCCCAGCTCCTTTCTTCTGTCTGTCTGTCTGTCTGTCTGTCCATCCGTCTCTCCCCTTCCTGGCTGCCATGAGATGAGTCCTTTTCCTACCACATGCCCTTTTGCCGTCCCATTTCTGTCTTGGAGCCAGCTGAACATGGACTGAACCTGCTGGAAACAGAGCCAAATAAACATCTCCTCCTTTAAACTGTGGATGTTTTGTTTCAGCAAAGAGAATGCTGACTAATACAGCCATTCAAAGTCAATGTTTTGAATCAATTCAGGACATCCAGGCAGCCGGCAAAGTGCAACTAAAGACCCTTGCGAGAGAGGACTTCCAGAACTGCTTCAGAAGGTGGCAAGAATGATGTGTGTGTTTGAAGTTGGGGAGGGGGGATGCATCTTTTACTGTAATAAATTTTTAAAATTTGAACATTAGCTGTATTCTTTTTAGTCATACCTGGTGGTGCTGAGACCTCCATTGGAGAGCCCATAGACACACCACTGCTACAGCCTCAGGAAAGCGGGAAGCCCTCGCTGTGGTCTGCAGAGATGGTGAGAGCCACTTAACACAGAGGAGATGGGACTCGAGAAACTAGTTTTCAAACTAACAGTGGCAGAGTGTAAGACAACTTCTGTGGCCAAGCACCGTCCAGCATGATACAGACTTAAGCGTTTTACGAAATGAGTATAATAATAGCTCTGCCTGAGACTTGTGGTGGGAATCAATCTGCATAGACAATGTATCGAATTCAGCTTCTTACCAAAAAACTTGTCTCACAAAAAGCCATTTTGTAGCGGTTTATTACACACCAGTCAGATTACAGTCTCTGCACAGGCAAGCATAGGAGCTCTATGGAATAACAACTTTGACTGCTTGCCACGCCTGAAACTCAGGGAGAATGTTCTCTTTAAAATGAAGGAGAGGCCTCGAGAAGGAAAGCTGCTTCTGTTGTAGTGGTCTGCTGGCTCAGGTCCTTTTCCGGAGCTCTGTTTACAGCGGTGACCATTAATATGATGGGTGAGAAGGCAGGAAGAATCAGAAATCTCATACAACTGTTTAGAAATTTAATGGAGGTGCTAGAGCTTGCGTCTCGTTTCTTGATTAAATACGCGGGAGAACCATGGTACTCTTTGCCTCTGAAAATGTGAAAATACAAAGCTGTTTACCCCCAGGTTTATTTATGCTGGGTTTGTTCTTTGGTTCCTCGTGGATAATTGACAAACCTTGCCATTTGGTATGTTCCCAACATAATGGTGAGTGATAGGAGATTGGGAAAAGACTTGGGCAAATTGGCTGTGAAAGGGCAGCCAGAGAAATCCTGAGAGAGTGCTGGCCCAGCCGCAGAAATATTAGTAATTTCTGCAAGTAACCAAAGGCTACACCTCTGTCAGCAAGTTAAGTTTGTGTGGAAAACTATTTTGGAAAACAAATGGATTCTGAGAATGCCCTGGCAAGAGACACCAAGACTTACAAAAACTGTCAAGTTGCCTGCCGTGTAAATGATTGTGCAGTAAGGCCTGAGTATTAGAGATGAGTAGTTTCCTGCTAGTGAGGAGTCATCGCAACTCCTGCCTCGCAGGTGTCCTTGGGGGCAGGCAAGAAGTTTATAATTTCTCAGGAGAAGTTATTCCGAGTGGAAAGAACAGGTAGGGACAGTGAAATGACTGCTGTAGAATATCGTCTGCCACTTTGAAAAGAGTCACATTTGGCTCTTGTGTATCATATGCAAGAAACTGTTGCACTGGCAGAAGTTTGGGGGCCAGGGTCCCCCCCTGAAGAGACCTTCTGTTTCCCTGGTTCGTCTCCTCAACCCAGCAGGAGTGCAAGGGTGAAGTGCGGCTGACTCAGAACCGAAAGTCTCTCTGGCTCGAAATGAAAAACTCAGATAAGAGAAGTAAAGCAGTTTGACGATAATATTGCAAAGTGTGGGGAGGGGGCTGCCACACAGCAGGCGAGCTGGATGGCAGGGAGAAGCTCAAGGTGGGGTTCCCAGCCTGATGACTTTGTCTTGTCTATACGGATAGGACTGAGCTGATTTTCTAAAAATAACTATTTTTAGATTGGTATATTCAGGGTCTTGGCCTTTGTTTCTGGGGTGGGCCAAGGTTCACAGGAGCTATGGGGGCATAGCAAGAGGTTTGCAAAGGTCCTACAGAGGGCAGCTCATTCTGGCACCTTGTGAGTAAGCACGTGCTTATCACTATTATGCTAGCCACCCAGGTCATGCTGTGTGCTGCCTACTCCTCCTAACTATCCCTACAAAACTATTGTAATTTTTTTGTTCTGGTTTTTCCCCTTAGTAAAAATCGACTATTTGTTCAGGGAAAAAAAAAAAAGTTTATAAGAAGATAACAAGTAGAGATCAATTTTGAGAAAGCAGCCTCCAGTTCTTTTTGAAACCCAAACTGAAATCTCTTCTGTTGAAGCAGATGGCATAGATGACACCCAAATCTATAGATTCTGTGGATTTCTTCCCTCACCTGATCTACTTGCTCCCTCTCTTTCTTTCTGCAGGATCAGGGAAGATTTTAATGTTTACTATGTAAAAGCAATATTTCATAGGTCTACAGTAAAACTATTGAAACTGCACACCGGTGTTGAAGCCAGGTATAAACCAGCTAATGGTATCTTAATCTCAGACTGGGAGATGAATGCAAACTATACTCTTCTGAAATGTGTTTGAAAACCTCCTGCCCCAAGGTCATTGTTTAATGAAACAAATTTTCAAAGTTGTTTCAGAGCTAAAAATTTATTCTAGTACCAGACAAGAAATGGAGAGCCTGTCCAGTGATAGGATTAAATTTGTGATGGTAGCTTTTAAAATACAACTAATACTGTGTTTTGTATATATCTAAGAAGCTGTCCATTTCTTCATTGTTTTTCATCTGATTTGAGTATAGGTTTTTCAAGTAGGTACTGATGGTTTTTTTTTATTTCTGCAGGGTCAGTTGTGAATTAACCCTTTTTGGTTTTGATGGTGTTGATTTGAGTCTTTTCTTTCCTTTTTTTGACAAGATTGGCTAGGGGTTTGTCAATTTTATTTAATCTTTCAAAGAACTAACTCTTTGATTCATTGATTCTTTGTATTGTTTTCTTAGTTTCAATTGCATTAATTTCAGTACTGACCTTTGTAATTTCTTCTCTCATATGAGCTTTGGGTTTGATTTGTTCTTTTTTTCCTAGAAGTTTGAGGTTCAATATTCGGTTGTTTACTTGAGCTCCTTCTGTTTTCCTGATGTGGGAATTCAACACTACGAATTTCCCTCATAGTACTGCTTTCATTGCCTCCTGTAGGTTCTGGTATGTTGTATTGGCATTATCATTTAATTGTATATACTGTCTTATTTCTTTAATTTCATCTGTGATCCAGCTGTTGTTCAGGAAGATGCTATTTAATTTCCATGTGTTTATGTAGTTCTTTTGGTTTCTATTGCCCTTGATTTCCAATTTCATTGCACCATGGTCTGATAATATGCATGGGGTAATTTCAATTCCTTTGCATTTACTTAAGCATGCTTTATGAGCTAGTATGTGGTCTGTTTTGGAGAACATCCCATGCACGGCAGAGAAGAATGTGTGTTCTGATGTTGTGGGGTGGGACACTGTGTAGACATCTACTAAGTCCCTTTGTTCACAGGTTTGGGTCCATTCCGATATTTCTTGTTGATTTTTGTCTAGTTGATCTGTCTATTTGTGACAGTGAGGTGTTAAGGTTTCCCATTATAATTGTGTTAGTGTTTGACTTTTCATGTCCATTAATATTTATTTTATGTAGTTAGTTACAATGGTATTTGGTGCTTAAATATTAATGATTGTTACCTGTTCCTTTTGGAGTTTTCCTTTAACAAGTATGTAGTGACCTTCTTTGTCTCTCTTGTCCAGACTTGGCTTGAAGTTCACTTTGTCTGTGATTAGGCTAGCTACCTCTGCTTTTTTCTGGGTTCCTGTTGCATGAAGCACTGGTTTCCATCCTTTGATTTTCAGTGTATGAATTTCTTTTTGGGTTAAATGTGTTTCTTTTATGCAGCATATTGATGGATCCTGTTTCTTGATCTATTCTGCCAGTCTGTCCTTTTGATTTGTGAGTTGAGACCATTCACATTAATGGTTATAAATGTTAGTTATTGACTTATCTTTGTCATAGTCTTTTTCTGTTGTTGGTTCTGTTTTTCCTCTCTGTTCAACTACTTGCCTGGCAGTTTCTTTTTATTAGTGTCCTTCGAATTACAGTCTACTTTTTTCCTTTCTAGAATATTCTGCAAAATATTCTGTAGAAATAGTTTGGTAGTGATGAATTTCTTCAGTTGTTCTTTGTCATGGAAGTATCTTATTTTATTATTGAATTTGAAAGATAGTTTGGCTGGGTACATCAATCTGGGTTGGACATTTTTTTTAGTGCTTGAAATACTTTGCTCCAGGCTCTCCTTGACTTAAGGGTTTGTGTTGAAAAATCTGCTGTGATTCTTTTTCCTTTATAGATGATTTGTTTCTTTTCTCTAACAATTTTCAGTATTGTGTCCTTGTGTTAAATTTCTGGAATCTTTATTATTACATGTCTTGGTAGAGATTTATTTTGATCATGGCTAGTTGGGGTTCTATATCCCTCACTTATCTGTATGTCAAATTCTTTTCTCATGCCTGGGAAGGTTTCTGTCATTACTTCTGTGAATAATTTTTTTATCTCCCTTGCCCTATCTCATGCTTTTTCATTCATTCTAGTCACTCTTATATTGTTCTTTTTTGCATCATTTTGCAGCTGTTCTATTGATTTTTCATAGTCTCTAATTATTTTTAAGAAGTATTTCTTTTCATGGTCATTAACTGCAGTCCTGTCTTCTAGATCTGAAATTCTGTCGTAGCTTTCATTCAATCTACTGCCTATACTTTCAAGAGAATTTTTGATCTCTTGAATATCTATTTAAATCTGCTTCATGCGTTCCATTTGTTTCCTGATTTGAGTGTTCAAGTTTTCCATCATTTTCCTAAGGTCCTCTGTTTTTTATCTGTGTCTGCTCTGGATTCACTAAGCAGGTCTTTCATTATAATTGTCCTCTCTTTTTTAACTTGAGCCATTATTTCTAATCTGATGTTCTCTATCACCTCATTCATCTGTTTTTTAACTTCTGCTATCATTTCTGAGAGTTCAGTTGGGTGTCTTTGGATTTCCTCCATTTCATTGTCTTCTGACTTTTTTCTGGGGGGTCTGGGGGTAGCGCTGGGGTTGTATTTTACTTCTGCATCTTGTCATTCTTTCTCTCTCTCTATATATATGTATATATGTGTGTGTATTTCCCTTTTGTTTTCTGTGTTGATTTTTATAGTTTGTTTATGGTAGGTAACTTTAAGTATTAAGACTTTCCTAGAAAATGTCTGTTCCTCAGAGATGTCTTCTAGGTAAAGGTGGTTCTTGGCTTTTATGTCTGTCTCAAGATCCTACCTTTCAGATTTAATAGGGATGAGAAGTTTCTGTTTATTTGGCACAGTGCTTAGTTTTTTTGATGCTGTACTATGTTAATGATTATAACCCCAGATAATCATAGTATTGTCATTCAAGAAAGTATGGCTGATTGAAATAGGTATGACACCTTGGTTATAGTAGTACATTAGCAATAACAAGAGCATCTAGCACATTTGTGAAGCTGACAGACTGTAGTAACTATTAATTTTATACTTTTAACTAAAGGAACACGGTGTACAGTTATATAACAAAATCTAATATAAACTGGAATTTGTATGCAGTGAGTTTCCCATTAGCAGAGTGGTTTTACCCTTTGTATGGAGAGGGGGATCAAGGAGGATAGGGAAGAGGTAAGAGAGGTAAGTGAAGAGAAGTATAGTAGATTCGAGGCTGGAGGATAAAAGATCATTTAGGCTTTGGGAAATTGGATTAGACAGGATAGGAAGAGTGAAGGGTGAAAATACTGGAGCAAACTTTAGAAGATCTAGACAATATTCACTCACATGAAAAAAGAGAGAGGAGAAAAAAGAGAAAGAAAAAAATCAGAAGAGGCAGTTGAAGACGGAGAAGAGAGAAAAGGGAAAAAAGAGAAAAAGAGCTATGGACAAAACAGGATAATAAAAGTGAAAAACCTAGAAAACAACAACAAAAAAGAACAGATAGAAAATGGAAAACTAAGGAAATAGGTAACCAGATGAAAAATAAAAATAAAAATTCCTCCGTTGTCCACAGCTGTGTGTTAGCGTCCGAGCCAGAACCCAAATCTGTTCTGAGTAATCCCACCGAATCTGCAGTGGTTAACATTGGGTACTGTGCTGGTCTTCACCTTCAGGTGTCAAGTCTGGGGCAGAGTTTATCAGCCAGCAGCTCTCTGGGAGTCCTGTGGCAGCCTACCCATGTCTCTTTGCCCTTTATGTCTCCACAACCTTTTCTCCTTTGCATGGGTACAGGGGGCACTTCCTGGTTCTTCCACAGCCTGCTTAGATCCACACCACCAGCACTCCTTTCTCCTCTCTCCTGGCCTCCAGAAGCAGGGCAGTGCTGGTGCAGAGTGGTGCAGAGTGGTGCATTCACAGATACCAGGCTGAGGTGCTGCAGGGTGTAGGGTTACTGTAAGGGCGAGGTAGTTGAGGAGAGTTTGCCTCTGCCAATTGCAGATCTGTGTCTCACAAAATTGCAGATTTGTGTCCCTTTCCCAGCCAGCTGTTGAAAGCAGGGGAGGGTGTAGTGACATCGTTCTCTTTCACCCATGTCCACTGACGCTGCTGCAGATCGTCACTTTGCTGTCACCAGAGGTTCTAGTACTCGATAGCTATGACCTGGAGAAAAAAAGAAAAAAGAAAGGAAAAAAAAAAAAGGAAAGAAATCCTTGCAGCTGTTTGTGGGGAGGGAGCAGATTCTGCAGCTTCCTGATTGTGAGCCTTCTATGTGCCAGTGATATAAAAAGAGAGAGAGAGAGAAAGCTGGGAGTCTTCTGTTCCAACATTTTAGTACTAGTGGGATGTGATACAAATGACATAGTTTCATCAATGATATATGTCTGTTAAGATCTAAAATTCAAGTATGATCAAGGCTCTGGAACATAATTCCAGCCTCCTGGAAATATGGAGAACAGAGACACAAGGGATGAACTGAGAATAAAGCAAGTAAATAAACCAGACAGAGGCATTCTTCATTCACCTGCCTCAGTTTCTTTAATGAGTCAATGTCATAAAACATGTGAGAGGCACTGTTATACATTTAAAGAGAATTTTGAGACAAAAAGAGCCAAATGGTCATTTCTGGAATGCTATTTTTTTTTTAAGTGTAAAGTAAAACTCTAGGAGGTGTTAGGAAAATTTTAAATGGAATCATAAGATGATATGAGATAATTGCTAATTTTTTCAAAGTGTGACTGTGGTATTGTGATTGCTTGGCTAAGTATTCTTTGGCATACATAATAAAGTAGTTATGGTAAATGTATGAGTTTATTCTAAATGATTTGACAACAAAAGCCTAAAGGAAGCACCGAATGTGTAGATATATGTTACATATCTATCAAGCAGATGCAGCAAGCTCTTAACAATTAGCGAAGTTATTGAATCTAGGTGATGGAGATTTTTGGTACCACTCCTACTTTTTGGTATTTTTATGATTTTTCACTGTAAAGAAAGTTATAAAAAGGTCGAGGGACTCCTTAAGTTTGGGACACAGGCAGCCTCTTGCTTCTGAGAGCTCAGTGCCAACTCTTCTTTGTACGTTTCCTGCCTAGGAAATGGGACCATCCTCCCCCACTTCCAAGTCAGATACCAGAAAACTTCCTTCTTTATTTCCCTATCAGCCTTTTCATTCAACAATCACCAATTTCTTGCAGTTCTATCCTCTGAATATATCATAAGTCTACACATATCTTTGGCCACAATGCTGGGAGTACCCGGCAGAGTTTAGAAGCCAAAAGTCAGAAGTCAGCCAGCTGACTGATTTCTCTAAGCTGTGGTCCTCTTCGCAGCATCAGTTCAGCCTCTAGAAGAACCTTTCTGAAGTGCAGTTCTCATCAGACTGCTTCCCGATGACTCTCTGTTGCTTAGAAGATAGAGTTCAAGCCCCTGGTGTGGCATGCAGTGTGTTATGACCTGTGTCACCCAGCCCTACATCAGCAACACGCGCCTGCTCACCTGTAACTCCCAGCTCTGCTCCTCTCTCTCTCCACTGCCCTTTGCTTCCTCTTCCCCTGCTGCCTCCTTGTGGGAGTTCTGAGGTCCCCAAATGTATGAGTCTTCCTTCTCTAGGACAGTTCCTGGGCCAGCTTCCTTATGGGGCTGCAAGTCCCCTCTAATAGCTCGTGCACAGGGCGGTGACTGTATTTGCTCATATTCGCCAGAGGCAGCAGAGTGTAGTGATTGGAGCCAAGTGTCTGGATTTCTATCCTGGCCCTGCCACCTATTTACTCCTTAGGGTGACCGTGGGCAGGTCACTTACCTCTTCCATGCCTGGAATTCTCTTCAAACCAAACTCACAGAGGATGAAGTGAGCCTACCTGTGTAACATTTAGAGCAGTATGAGGCACATTATAAGGACTCAATAAATGTTAACCATTATCTGAGCTATATCCCTCTTTCCTCACCAATGGGGAGCTGTTTGAAATGAGAGGCAGTATGTTGTTATGTGCAAGATGTTTGTGCTTCATCCAGTCCTCTCAAATGAACTGAGTGCCGATTGTTCCTTCCTCTGTCCTTTTCCTCCCCCTCTTTCCTTCTTCCCACTGTCCTTCTGTCTTTCTTTCCTTCCATGCCTAGTTTAGTGCCAATAATCCCCATTTTAAAGATGGGAACCCTGAGTTGTGGAGAGTTTTACCCTTATGTATGTAACTAGTGAAGTGGCAGCCTAATTCTGAAGTGGTGTGCCTGACTGTATTCTCCTTGTTATACATAGCACGTGGGACTCACACTGCCAGTGGTGCACTCTAAATATTTATGGAATGAGTGAATGAATGTGAATAAATTAAAATGAGGGACACAGGAGTGTGCATATAGTGAACTCAGGTTTGGACGAAGGCAGCATATGCTCTGAACACCGAGGTGCATGGCCTGTAGCAGATGGATTCTGTTTGTGCCAGCTCAGTGTCAAGTTGACAGTATGCTGAGTGGACAAGGGGATGCCTGAGACCATGTGCACTAACTTTTTAAAAGTCAGCCTTGCACTTTGCTGAGAATTCACATTACTCCGAACAACCTGTACCAAAATCTTCATTTTCTTCCCCTGTGAGGAATAATCAGCATATTTATTTTTGGCTTCCTTCTGGTCCTCCATAATTCCTCAAAATTACTCAGTTTTCATGATTATGTCTGCAAATTCCTGCATGATTTTAACTCCTCTGTGGAAGGATTTAAAATAATTAGCTGCTTTTTATTACTTCTGTAGTTGACTGTCTTCTTTACTACCTCTACCAGAAGTTTCCAAGTTTGAGATTCATCCTTGCTGGTGCTGTCTGGGGAAAGCAAGGTCAACCCTGATCCTGCTCACTGCAGGGGTGTGTCTTCAAGTTGCCCAATAAACACTCGTTGAATGAGTGAAAGGGGGATGCAGAAGCTATGGAAAAAAGAGGATGCAGGAGAAAATGAAAAGCAATGACGTTTTTCAGGGGCCTACAGAATGCTGTAGTTACTGCTGTCAAAGCCTTTTCCTTCTCTATCAAAACTTTCTTATTTACTCTATTGTTTTCTATTCTTTTCTTTCTCCACTACCAGCTTGTAGGAATTAGGAGCTTGGTAACCTTTGCTCACCTTTTCATTCATTCCTTTGATTTGCTCACAGAGGATTTATTGAGTGTGACTGTAAACAAAGCAATAGTCTGGGATCTGGGTATCTCTGTGTGGCTGACAAAGAGGTATCCAACGTTGCAAAACTCTCTTCAGACCTCTTAACTGTGCCTCTGGCTCAGCCTGTGGCATCAAAGAAAAACGCTCCTTCCCCTGGGCCCAGAAAGAATGTGTTTATAAACTTTTAGCTGCAACAGCACAAACCTGTTCCCTGTAGTTCAACTTTACTTCCTGAGGAAACTTTCATCAACCTGTTTATGGTTGAAAAGATTAAAAATTTAATTAATTTAACCACTTTAAAAAGATATCACTGATGAGACTGACTTTTCTTTTTTAAAAAGAAGATAGTAATCTATATTCCTTCAATTTATTGGCAGAATAATTTATGTGTTTCAAATTGATGCATAGGTCAACAGTGTAAATTATAACAACAAAATTCTTTCATTTCTCATGTTTTGTGGTAATAAATATTTTATTAAATTTTTTGTTTCAAAGCCTTGCCATGCTCCAGATATATGAAATATGGGAAAAATACAGTGGCTTGTATTTGAATACAAATCATGAGTGCTATGTTTGCAAACAATTTGGTTCACAACCAGAATGTTTGGCAAAACTTTGTTTTTGCTTGCAAACCCTGCATCAGGTGACCAACACAACTGTGACCATCTTTCCCACACAACACAGATGTAGCCATTTTTTCCAAAATTGTAGAACAAATTAAGTTCATGAACTGAGGCACCACTGGACTTCTAAGAAATCAACAGTCAGTGTGAAACAGGCTGTCATCTATGAATCAGATACACCAATGTCAGGTGCTGACTTCAAAGATGATGTTTTCATGTTATTTTAGTATAATAAGCCTGAAAGGTCTATCAAGAACAGCCATGTGATTTATGAAGTTCTTCTCTTTATTATTTTATATATCTACCATCGCTTCTGTCTCTTCCATCTGGATCACCATAATCTCCATTTGCACCACAGCCTCCCTCATAACCTGTCCCTCTGTACAACCTCCTCTTCCTTGGAGAAAACATCTCTTCTTACTAGGTCCTTCTTCCCATCACGCTCCTCCACCTTGCCCCACCTCCTAAAACATCTCTTCTCCCTTCCATGACCTCTTCAGGTTATTTCTTTTTACCTTTGCTCATTCTTTCTTCTTTTATTTATTTATTTAGGTTCTGGGGATCAAACTCAGGGCCTTGTGTTTGCAAGGCAAGCACTCTTAACCACTGAGCTAAATCCCCAGCCTCTCTTCTTTTTAAAGACATCTTGATGGAGGCATAATTAACATCCAGTAAATTTCACATTTAAAGTGCACAGTGTAATCAGTTCTGACACGTGTATACCTATAAAGCCAATACCACAACAGGGAGAATGATCATATCTGCCACCACCCCAAATTTCTTGGTACCATTTTGTAATCTTACCTTCATGGTCTTCAGCCCCTGTCTCCAGGCAACCACTGATCTTCTGTCACTGTATATTAGTTTGCCTGGTCTAGGTTTTTCTACAAGCGGAATCGCACCATGTTTACCTTTTTTATGTTTGGATTCTTTCACTCAGCATATAGATATTAACACATATTAATGGTACAAATTAAAGTGATTCACTGTGGTATTTCCACATATGTGTTCATCAGGCATTAATTATGTTGATTATGTCCATCTACCCTTCTTCTACCATCTCCTCCCATCTCCTCTCCCTTTACACCCTTTTCTAGTCCCTGGTAATTTCTCTTCCACTATCACATTCTTCTATGTCTGGTTTATTTCACTTAACATGAAGCTGTCTAGTTCCATCCATTTTGTTGCAAATAACAGGATTTTGTTCTCTTTATTTCACTCTTTAGTTTCAAAATTCTTCAGGAAAACTTTCTCAACTTCCAATATTAGAGTATAGGCCTAGGTTTATCGCACATCATTATGTATGTCCTCATGTCTGTCTACAGGATGAGGCTATGGGCCTCATGAAGACAAGGACTAAATTTTACTCATTGTATCAGAAAATGAAATGCAAATACGGGTCAAATGGGTAAACCATTACTGCTACAGAGAAGGGGGATGCTAAGTATAGTGTTTCTTGAAGTGCTCTTGAGAGTCAAAAAGGAGGAGGCTGTGAGTAGGTAGGACCATGGGGCAAGGCAAAGAAGACTCTCCATGGGCCGTGTTGTACCACAGTCAAGAAAGGCATGAGCATCAACCAGTGAGCATCCCAGAACACAGCGGGGACACCAGATGCCATGTTCATGGGAGTGAAGCCGTGAAGCATAGTATGGAGCTGAGCTTATAGCTGGGGTGCCCTTCATTCCCTGCATTTGGATAGAGCTGGGCACAAGACCAGGATCGAGGACGGACATTTTTGAAAACACACAACCTTAAGGAGTGTAAGCTATTTTTCCCCCATTTGCAACTAAAGAACAATGATTCTGTATACTCCAAATAGCCCATGTAGTGAGATGAGAAGAGGCCATAAACAAGTTCAGACAGGTCTAGAAACCAAAGTGAAATAGCACCGAGTGTTAAGCAACTTCTAAAGAGATGACTAGCCATGGAAAGTGTTTAAAGGGATTCAAAGTATGGCTCTACCCTGCCGTGGGGGTGCCATAAGGAAAGAGTCCTGTATGACTCTGGCATGATCTCAGGTATATAGAAAGTTCATATTGCTCCAAAGTATTGTGGGGAATCTTAGAAATTCCAGCATCTGTAGTTCAGGGAGGTGCCAAGACGAATGTCTCCCAGGAACAGAG